>OY284490.1:911787-1063652 GCA_958336395.1 Ctenicera cuprea
ACATTTAGAGGCTTGAAGCTTACAAAACACCAGTATACTACTGTTCGTCAGAGTGCAAAAGAAAAAAAAAGTAAATGGATTGTATCCCCCTATCATAAAGTGAAGGCAGCAAAGGAAAACTGCCACCCCTCAAAAGATTCATTGATAATATCAGATACGCTGGCCGAAGTTAAATTACAAACCTTGCTGGATTACACGTGTGATTGAGGTTCGGGAGGAGGTGATAAAATCAATACAAGCAAATGATAATAATATCGTGATTTCATCATTACAAGTGCTGTACAAATAAGGTTGTAATGGCTCTGGAAGTCACAGTTGGTACAAACAAAAAATTAAAGTTAATAATAATAAGAGTGAAACTTATGATGACCCTATCATTAACTGCATAATTAGTCCCACTCCAGCTGTCAGCATCTGGAGGTAAAACAATTATCTGGAAAAACGCTCAAACGTCATCAACTAGATTTTGTACGCCTATAAGATTGCATTACACTAAGAAAACTCCAGAAATTACAATATAAGAATATTCTTTCATCCAGGACCAAATCTTCTCTTCAACCCGTCGAGTCGCAGTCCAAGATATTTTCGTTCGTCATGTTTTCACTCGCTTGGTCTGTCTGTCCTGCGCACATACCTGCGATTCTTCAAATGTCGGCTGCATATTTCCCACAGATTGGAAATAAAGTGTTGACAACTTCGCAAGGAAAATAAGGAAACAGTTGCATTCAGAAAGAAAACTATTAAAGATGAATTTCGTCATAGAATAGGGTTATTGGTGGACATACCAAAACAGGGATTCGGGATAACAAACGACGGAAATACAGCTTGCAGGGTTTTCCAAAACCCAGAAGAGAGCTATGTAATAACTGAGATAGACGTAAGCCGTATATAACGCTTTTCAGTCATTCTTCAAGCAATGTCTTGTGGGTATGATGATAACGAAAATTCATTCGATAACTATGCTACCGAAACAGCTAAACTTTATGTAACTTTGTACGGCTGGTACTATATGCCGACAAACGTACTACATAAAATTCTTATACATCAAGTTTCCTATTGGCCAATTAAGCGAAGACGTACAGGAAGCGAGACACAGAAATAAAAAGATACCGCGAAAATAATACTAGAAAATTATCTAGAACATCTACAAACATGGACTTACTACACATTTTACTCATTTCTTCAGATACAATAATATCATCTGTTTGCCTCCTTTGCAAGAAAAAGAATTATAGTTTACACTCAGAAGTGATGGCCTTATTTAAATCACCTGAATATTTAAAACGATCACTTTTGGAAAATCATTCAGATAGTGAGAATAATTAATAAAAGTTACATTTTGAAAACTATTAGTGTGGTCATATGGAACCCTAAAACGTGTAAGCAATTATAGTCAGAATAAATAATTTTGCAATATAATGCATTTGATTTGTTACGATAAACCATACATTTCTATTCTTTCCCAACGTGGCTCACGTTTTTGGGGAAAATAATACCATAATCACATTTAAAAAAACACATAGAATTACTCCAGATGCAAAACGTAATAGCATTTTCAATCATTTGGCGAAAATTATGTCCAAAGGAGGCATAAATTTGGAAAAACAATTCCAACAAATAATTATCGATGGTGGCCGACTTGAAACGAAGCAGTTGATAATAATTAATGTTTTTATGTAATATTTAGAATTAGTTGCGGTCGCAGTGTTAAATAATAAAGTTTTTTAAGCTTTGAAGTTTATTTAAGCGTGTACTACACCAATAATCATATTAAACTTTTATTTCTGGTACAGAAGTGCATGTAAATAATGATCAATATTAGGAAAAAGAAGAATGTCTCCCGTATTTATGAGAAGAACAAAGATAACATATATTTTTTGTTTATCATTATTATTATTAGTTGTGAGTCTGCTCAGGTTCATACTCAAACTATCCGCTATGCTCTCCTCAAAAATCCCGGCTTCAGTGCTATTTTCCGTTTTGGATCCGTTCGTAAACCAGACGGATCCTACACGATTTCTGTTCTGTAAGTGCCTCTCAGGTATCACCACCCTGAAAGGCTTCCTGAAGTCAGTCAGTCAATGCCAACTTTATCTGATCGCTTACTTCGACTGCAGTTTTCTTATATTTTACGATAGATCTTGGTATGGTCTTTCCTCCTCCAGAGGATCCTTTCGCGACCACTTGCTTTCATCCTGTATGCCGTCATAAGGTGGTTGCGATTTTACAACCAAACCAAATGTAGTGAAGGCAAGTCTAATAGCGTCTGAATGCAGCAGGCGTTGATGTCATTGCCCCTGTTATTCCTAGACAGGCAAGCCCTAACTAAAAACTAATATTTTCAGTTTTTGATTTTTGTGTATAATTTGGTTATTACTACAGCTAGCGCAAAGCGATTTAAACATTATTTAAACACTTTTTTACACAGATTTCGATACTGAATTTATAATTTTTATACGTCGCTAAATTTTCAAGATATAATGACATTAATTGCGCTTTTTTAAATATGCGTTAAAGCGACCATGTCACCGTTGGATAGAGCTCTTTTCCCCTTTTCTCTGATATAAAATTTGATAAGATTATTTTCACAAATAACGGAGTTATAAGCGAAAAATTTCTCACAGTAGGCTGTGAGAAACTGTTTTTTTCTAGTAGGCTGTGATTAACAAAAAAATAGAAAGCAAAGAGCTGCATTTGCTTTCATTTGGGGTTGATCGGTTTAATAATAAAGTTATAAATGAGAAAATATGCTGTTTGTCTTTGGTTTTGTATTTTGTTAATTTTCAACCTACTACGAGAAAAGTTCCTCACAGCCTATTATGAGAAAACAGTTTCTTGCCTATAAGTCTGTTATTTCTGAAAATAAACCCATGAAACCTTATATCAGAGAAAACGGTAAAAGCTATCCAATGATGGCATGGCCGCCGAAGCATATTTAAAGAAATCGAATTAATGCCAATATCTTGAAAATTTAACGATCTATAAAAATTATGAATTTAGCATCGAAATCTGTGTAAAAAAGTGTCTCAATAATGTCAAAACCGATTTGCGCTACCTTTGATAATAACCAAATTATACACAAAAACCGAAAACTGAAAATTTTAGTTTTTTCACTCTGTACTGAAAATTAAACAAATATTCAAAGATTTCAATGTGGGTCATAGTAGTACTTGAGATGGTGAATAATTCTTCTCGTTTAACCGAATCTCTATCTCTTACCGTTTACGAGATCTCCATGCATGGACTCCTTACCTTGGACACCCTGTATGTACGCTGAAAACGTAGCTGGAATGATACACAATAGCAGGACATTTTTGTTCTTTACATTATTTTAAAAATTCCTGCTTTCCAGCAATAGTAAAATATATTTTTCATATGCAAAAAACGAAACAATAATTAAAAAATGAAAGCATTGAAATTCATATTTGAATTTTCAGTAATTATTTGTTCCTGTAAAATATTTTAAAATCTGTCGTAGATTATTTTCACATTTATTGTGTCATTTCTTGGAAATAGGGATTAAGTTCGAGTTTTCAGAATTTGCTTTTTTAAATTTTTACTACCCCTCAATCAGGTGTGCGACCTCTGGTTTTCTTACATGATTGCAGGGTATTGCACTATGGGAAAATATTACCTAGTCATTATCTAGTATTTGAAGTAAAGTGATCGTCTCAAAATTTGAAGTGCAAATATGCAAAAATATTTAGTTTTGTGATTTTGTGTGATGAAATACCAGTTAAGTGAAGTTAGGGGAAGGTAAAAAACAATCAGCGTCAAAGAAGTTTGAGGTACGTACTAGTTTTTATACTTTATTGTCATTTAATATCAAATTATTAGTGCCCCGCCATTTTGTTCTCATTACCTAATAGATAAGATTTGCAGTTTTGATCAAAATTTTCTCGATTTACAAGTCTCTTGTATTGTATACAAGAAGGTTTTCGTTTTCATATAGGGTAAGCAGAAAATTTAGAATAAGTTTACACATTCTACATTATACCTAACTCTAAATATTAAAACTTTCGATTTTAGTTTACTTACAAGCAATAGATAAAATGCATTTTTTAGCTTTTTGCCAGTTGAAAACAGAACACCGGAATACAATAATTGAGCTATGATAAACCATAATGACAATTTTTTTATATTCTGCCGTACTTTACCGTAAGCTATATAATACTTTTACGTACAGAAATTGAATTAAAATAGTAATTTAGTGAAATTTCGGTGTTTATAACAAGGTGTTCGAATCGAAATTCATATCTTGAAAATAGGAAAGAAGGGCGAGCATTAGTACGCTATAAATTTGAAGTGTTCAAAATAATGTTTATTGTTACGTAAAACCTAAAAGTATAAAATCTAACCAACAAAATAGCTTTATCTTCTATAACACCAAAAAAAGACCATTAATCAGGGTTCCCACTCACCCTGGATAACCTGGAAGTCATGGAAAAGTCAGGGAATTAAAATTTTAACCTGGAAGTCATGGATTTTATGCAAAATTTGGCAAAAGTCTTGATTTTTCTCTTGATTTGCAGTAAAAAACCTGATTTTCCTGCAGTAGTCTTAACATACTTTTAAAAAATAACAAATTTTCCGATTGAATTTTTAGAACTCCCGCTTATAAAATTGCTGCTAAAGGTTTTTAAAATATCATTGAGGTACTTTTCTTATCCTTGTTAAATTCCAAGGAACGGAATATGGCTTATGATTAGGTGCAAGTATTAATAAGTTCTAGCTTTACTTCGTTGTAGTTCATTTTAAAGTATTGTAAATAAAACAATTTTTAACTTCAGCAGGTTTATTATTTTAGCGTATTTTACGTATTTTGACATGTTGACATTTCATTTTCAGAGGCAAGATTAAAAGTAAACAGTTGGTGTTGCTATAGGAACAACAACTTGATCTTGGTTTTCTACATCTGCGTCCAGATGACTTGATTTCTCATTCCAAAACGTCCAATAATTGTAGATTTAAGAAGATCAATTTGCTCATTCATTAGAGGTAAGTACAGATTTTAAATGTTTGTGAATTCAAATGCTTCTAGTATATCTAATTTATGTTTGTCACTACAAAAATGTAAAAATTTTATAGTATTATTAGATGTTATTGAATGATTGTGTTCCAATAAGTGTTTAGCGTAACTGGATAAATGTGCGTGTTTATATTTGTAACAACGTACTTGTTCCTTGTACCTAATGTCAAAGTTTCTAATCGTTTTTCCTATATAAGCCGAATTACAGTGCGAGCAATTGAATTTGTAAATGCCTGCTTTTAGTAAATTGTCTGTTTTTTCTTTGGCATTAAACAAAGTGTTGAAGATGTTTTTTGTTGTTTTAAAAGTCATTTTATATTTATTTGTTATGTGTATAATTATGGAATGTTGTTTGATTTATTGCCAAAATATGGAATCCACGCGTATTTAATTTTGTCTGATGAAGTAGTTAGATACATTTTCTGAGTAGCTATTTTATAATTTTTTTCTTTAATTTGTGCATTAATAAGTTAGGTATTATAACCATTATTGTATGCAATTTGTTTAATATTCAAAATTTCTCTATTATAACTATTTCACCCAAAAGAGCTGTTTAAACCCTGAGTATCATAGACATGTATGCTGCTAATTTGTGTGTTTTATGATGACAAGCATCGTATCATATTTTAATGTCTGTAAAAATAACATTTACACTAGCAACAAAACAAAATAGCTCTATTAGCTTTTTAGATTTAAACATAAAAATTAATTCAACTAATAAACTTCAATACTCTGTTATAGAAAACCTACACAAACAGACATTACAACGCCACATAATTCCTGTCATCATAAAACATAAATTAGCAGTATACAGGTCTATGATACTCAGGGCTTTAACCGTTCCTTTGGGTGAAATAGTTATAATAGAGAAATTTTGAATATTAAACAAATTGCATACAATAATGGTTATAATACTCAACTTATTAATGCACTAATTAAAGAAAAAAATTATAAAATAGCTACTCAGAAAATGTATCTAACTACTTCATCAGACAAAATTAAATACGCGTCGATTCCATATTTTGGCAATAAATCAAACAACATTCCATAATTATAAACATAACAAATAAATATAAAATGACTTTTAAAACAACAAAAAACATCTTCAACACTTTGTTTAATGCCAAAGAAAAAACAGACAATTTACTAAAAGCAGGCATTTACAAATTCAATTGCTCGCACTGTAATTCGGCTTATATAGGAAAAACGATTAGAAACTTTGACATTAGGTACAAGGAACAAGTACGTTGTTACAAATATAAACACGCACATTTATCCAGTTACGCTAAACACTTATTAGAACACAATCATTCAATTTCAATTAATATCTAGTATGGAAAAGTCCACTCGAAGTTAACATTCAGATTTTTTAATATAACCTTTGATAATGGCATGTACACATGTCAACATACGTACAAACAAGGTTAAAATAAATAAATATTGTTAAAGTTATAAAATTTTATTGACACAAAAATTTATAAGCCCCACTAGAACGTGTTGACATTTCCTAAAAACTTGTTAGTAGCTTGCTAGTAATTTGTTACTATATTTACAAATACATATAGCGGTTAGTAGTTTAAGTCCAGAAACAATACCTTCACATGTTGCACTCGCTAGAAGTGTTAAGTAATTTCTTAATATTATTTCTAGATAAGGGCCAGCGGGTGGTCTAGTGGTTAAAGTCCCAGGCTTTGTAGGTTAGAGTCCTCTGCCCGTCGGATATGTTTCTGAGTAAGTTAAATCCGGCGTATCCATGGATGGTGTGTATGTTGGGTTGCATGACTTTCAGGGGTGGGGCATGTTAGACCGCTGTATAGCGCGAGTCTGCTGAACCCGGATAAGGGGGTGGGACGCTGACGCACGGCCTCATAGTTCTTTTAAAAGAAAATTTCTAGATTTAGAAAAGTTGAAAAAAAATGTTTAGGTTGTAATAAACAGTAATTTTAATTGATTTTTATACACTGAACGCAAAAACTGCTAAACTTCTTCATCAAAATTTCTTACATCCACTTTATTTTGATAATTTTTTTTCAATGTTTCTTAATTTTAGCAACACTGCTATTATTATATAAACATGAGTAATATCAGTAAAAAGTATTTTAACCTGCTGCTACCAGAATATTAGTTTAGTCCTCTGCACACCAATTAATTTCTAGCAAACTGGATTAAAAAAATAAGCAAAACCGTCGGCGTCGCATAGACACCGGTCGTGTAACGAAAGCTATGTTATAGCCACTGCTTGCGGCTGCTTCGGCGTAATGTCGTTGGGAATAAGGAAAACTAAAAACGGAAGTATAAATTTGTCCACTAAAATTTGGGTAGGAGGGAGAAAATTAACTTATCTAATTTTGGCTGCATGTATTATTAATTAAAAATAATATTAAGCTGCGAATCTCATTCTACTACCACTCATAGCCTAAACAGAATTTTTCATGATCCCGCTTTTATTAAATTAAAAAAGCATACATTTTAGATGTTTAAAAATTCATAGAAGCCGTAAAAAAATTAGCAAACTGGAACACGAACCAAACTGAAACTTATCACTAGCTCTACGAATTTATACAGGGTGTTAATGAATTGTAAGGACAAACTTCTAGGGCTTGCAAAACACAACAAAGCAAACAACTTTTGTTAATAAATGTGTGGTCAAAAGTGTTTTCTTTAGAAAATAGAGCCTCTTAAAGATTCTTTAAGAAGTACCTGAAAATACGCAACCCAAATTGCATTTTCAATTATTTTGCACAGGTCACACGAAATTTTGAAAAAAAGACGATCTAGACATACATGCATTCAAATAACGTCAATTTTGACGCAATTCGATATTTTTCTGATATTTTTTGACTTTTCTTGCTTTCGTTTCTTTCTGTGCCTTTTATAATTCGTTTTTTCGTTCTGTGATTTTTTTGATAATTATTTTCTTCGTTATTTACGTTCTGTGTTTCATATTTTTGTGTTATGGCGAATTATACTTTTGTTCATGTATGGAGCTGCTTGGAGTAACGCACGCGAAGCTGCTCGCCTGTACCAAGAACATTTTCCGAATAGGAATCATCCATCGCACAAGGCCTTTAGTGTAGTTTCACGTCGGCTGCGGGAGGAAGGTACATTCGTTGTCAACAGACACAACTGTGGAGCCACCAGAACAAGGCGAATGGTGGATTTTGAGGAAGAAGTTTTGGAGAGAGTGGCTGAAAATCCTTCTACTAGTTCAAGAGCCATCGCTCATGGAATGAGAGTGAACCATGTTTCAGTATGGGAGGTACTACATGAGCAGCAGCTACATCCGTACCATCCACAGAAGGTACAAGCCATGGTTCAAGCAGATTTTCCCAGAAGGGTAGAATTTTGCCAGGAATTTCTGCGGCGGTGTAATGAGGATCCAGAATTCCAAGTAAACGTTCTGTTTAGTGACGAGGCATCTTTTACTAAAGAAGCAATATATTCAACAGTAGAAACAGCCACATTTGGGCGATGAAAATCCCCATGCTGTGGTTCAAAAAGGATAGCAGCAAAGATTTTCAGTGAACATTTGGGCCGGGATTGTTGGCGATAGACTCATTGGACCATATCTGCTACCCCAAAGGTTAACAGGAGCAATTAATTAAATTTATTGCGCCATGTCCTGCCTGAACTTTTAGAAGATGTTCCACCTCAAATGTGGCTGCACCTGCTCATTTTTCGGCGGAAGTCAGGGAATTTTTAAATAACAATTTTCCCAACAGACGGATAGGTCGAGGAGGGCATGTGGCGTGGCCTCCACGTTCTCCTGGTTTGACCCCACTTGATTTCTTTTTGTAGGGTCATGTTAAAACGTTAGTGTATGTTACCCCAGTTGAAACTGTAGAAGAACTTACGGCGCGTATTCTTGCTGCATGTGAAGAAGTTCAACAGACTTCTGGTATATTTGGAGCGGTGCGCAGAAATTTACTTCGTAGATGTGCTTCGTGTGTAGAAGCTGGGGGCGACATTTTGAACATTTACTATAATTTTGTTAATTTTTGAATTAGTTATTGTAAATTTTTCAAATAGTTGATATTTGGTTTGTAATTTTGGTTTTTTCTTAGTTTTGAAACATTTTGTTAATTAATTTATTTTAAATTTAATTTCAATTTGAAAAGTAGGAAAGAGGGCTTTATTTATTCTGTATTAATTTCCGTCGTTAATGGAAACAAATAGTAGGTAGTAAATTGAGTTGCCTACACTTAGGCGCTTCTTAGAGAATCTTTGAGAAGCTCTATGCCTGAAAGGAAACACTTTTGACCACACATTTATTAGCAAAAATTGTTTGTGTTTTGCAAGCCCTAGAAGTTTGTCCCTACAATTTATTAACACCCTGTATATACAATATAAAAAAAAGTATTGCTAACTTTAAGCAATTGAAGAGCGTAGATTTAGAAGCCTTTTTCCCCATTCCATCTCTTCATATTTGAAGCTTTTGCAAAGTAGGCAAGTAAGTAGCTTTGGTATTATCACTGAAATGATTCAAACTTTTTCCAAATTTTATTTGATTTGTTCAATTGCTATTGGTTAGTGTTTGCTTTGTGTATAGTTTCACTAGACAGAAGCATAAACGGATGCATCTTTCTATGCTTGCTACAACCCTTTCTTGCACTTATGTCCGGCCTTACTATCGGCTATGTGCTATCCGGCGCCGAATACCCACTATTCAGCAATTGATTTGAGCCGGATATTCGGGTTTCTTAAAAATTCACTACTCGCTACATCTCTAGTTGCTATGTTTTTGAAAATATAAAAAAATGAAATTGTTTTTACTAGAGTTTTAGTAGTTTTATAAAATTTTCCTACTTTATAACATCCTCTAATATAAAATCTCACCCTGACCTGATAACTAAGGGTTACAACAAAAATTTTTAAATATTCATAGAAGACGTCACAGAGAAATTAGCGGATTGGGACCTAAACCAAATTGTAGCTCATTTATCTACGGGCTTACAAAATTAATAATAAATTGTGTTGCCAGTTTTTGAGCAAACTTTTCTTGAAAAAATCTAAACTTGTGAAAATATTTTTCATTTTATAGTTTTTGTCTTTTCATTAATTTTCTTGCACAATAACATTGTCCTTGTACAGGGCTATTACGATAAAAAATTTGAACCCGATCTTGTTTTTGAATAATAAAGCGCTCAAGTGAAAATTTTCGAAAAATCGTTGCGGGAGCCATTGTGAAGCTAGAATGTTAGGAAAAAGCGTTAGATTTGTCCTGAGGTCTTCTATCAGATTCCGTTTATAGATTTATAGAATGGAAAATTCAATTTCTGAAAAAATGCCACCAAAAAACATTTTGAATTTCGGATATTTAAAAGCTTATTGTTACGTTAATTTTTTTGATATATCCTCACATTAAAGCTCGTGGAAATCGCACAATACGTTTGGGAGTTATAGAACACACTCAATAACACCCCCCCCCTCGACAGACATTCTTTAAAACTCACTTCTTGGGTTTGTAGAGGTCAAAACATGTATTCCCGTCAAAACCATGATTTTGAAAAATTACATGAAATTAACGCACCCCTATACCGAAAGTATAAGAAAGTAAAAATATTACTAAAGATCCGCTGCTAGCTGTTCCATGTTATTATTGTTAAGACGATAAAATTTGGCATATCTACTTTTTTCTTAATATTGTTACCTTCAATTGCATTGTAAGTTTTGCGTTTTTCTCGAGTTATCATATTCGATTGTTTCCAAATACCACACAAATTCTTATAATTTAAATTTATGATAGGGCCAGCGGGTGGTCTAGTGGTTAAAGTCCCAGGCTTTGAAACTAGACTCTCAACGGCAGTAGGTTCGAACCCCTGCCCGTCGGAAATTTTTCTGAATAAGTTAAATCCGGCGTGTCCATGAATGTTGTGTGTGGTGTGTATGTTGGGTTGCATGTCTTTCAGGGGTGGGGCATGTTAGACCGGTGTATAGCACTTAGTGTGCTGAGCCCGGGTAAGGGGGTGGGATGGGAATCATGGAGTCGTGCTTACGCACGGCCATATGATTCTGAAAAAAAATTTATGGTATAAAGAAAAACTTACTTACTTACTTAATCTGTCTTCTTTTATCGTTATGCGCCGCGAATATAAAAAAACACTCCTAAATTCTTCCTACTGTGCCTAAGCAATAAAACGTTCCTGAATAGTTTTGATGGAATCTGATAACTTATGGTCGATTACGACCTTCTATTTAGTTTTTGGAACTTGTCGTGTTAACTTCAGTGCATTGGAATTTTGGTTTTCGTTTTGCTCTGTTTTCAAAGCAACAATTGTATGATACAAATAAAATAATAATTAACCACTTCAACAGATATTTATTTTAACCTTATGCGTATTTCGACATGTTTACATGTCATTGACTTACCTTTGATAATGACATGTAAACATGACAAAATACGTATAAGGTTAAAAGAAATATCTGTTGAAGTGATTAATAATTATGCTATTTATATTAATAATAAAATTCAACCAAGTAAAACTTGATCTTATTACTATAACAATTATATACCGTCTGTCTATAAAGTAACCCCACCCCCGAACTAACTTTTGAACGATTTGATATTTTACCACAATATTTGGTATGCTTTAATGGTAAATTAAATTATATTTTTTAGCCAATAATTAAATTTTGTATCATTCCAAATGGCGACTGGGCGCCATTTTGAAATTTTTTTTAAATAAAAAGAGGGGTTGAGTGACAAGTCATTTGAAAGATCTTTTAATTCTGCGTCTGATCCTAGAGTTTCAAAGAAAAATATTTAGCCATAACAAAATGGCGGGTTTTAAACAAATGGACTCACTCAATTCAAAATTGTTTTGATTTTTTTATCCAGGGTCGAGTGACACCTCATTTGAAAGGTCTTTTAGTTCTGTGTTTGATCCTAGAGTTCGAAAGAAAAATATTTAACCATAACCAAATGGCGGATTTTAAACAAATGGACTCACTCAATTCAAAATTGTTTTGATTTTTTTATCCAGTAGTCCACTTTTTCATTTGCAGGGCAAAATTTTTCCAGAAATATCTCAGGTGGCTGGAAATAATATTGAAAACGTTATGTTCCAACAAGACGGTGCGCCGCCTCATTATTATAGGCCTGTTTCTGACTTTCTCAACGGACATTTTCTTGGAAGATGGATTGGTAGGCGGGGGCCTGTAGAATAGCCGGCTCACTCCCCAGATTTAACTTTCTTAGATTTTTTCTATGGGAATATCTGAAATCGAAAGTGTACAGAACCCGTCCAGAAACAATTGAAGAACTGGAGCAACGAATTACAGAAGTTTGCATGAATATCACTCCAGAAACTTATGAAAATGTAAGGCAGGAATTTCATAACCGACTTTTTATGTGCCAAGAAGTGAATGGTAAACACTTAATTTAATTAATTTAAGCTTCAGTTCTTTTTTTTAATAGACCTCTTTATCTTCAAACATTGTCATTTTGTTACGGCTGAATATTTTGCTTTGAAACTCTAGGATCAGACGCAGAACTAAAAAAACCTTTCCAATGAGGTGGCACTCGACCCCCTTTTTCATTAAAAAAAATTCAAAATGGCGCCCAGTCGCCATTATGGATGATACAAAATTTTAATATGGCCTGAAAGATAGTATTTAATTTCGCATTACAGCACACCAAATTTTGTGGAAAAATATCAAGTCGTTCAAAAGTTGGGGGGGGGGGGGGGAGGTTACTTTATAGACACAGTGTATATTTATATAATATACAACGGATTTTTATTGTTAGTTCCACTTAAGACATTTTAATTTCAATGGCTTTAAATTTAAAATATTAAATTTGATTTAAATTTTTGTCCTAAATCCTATTATAAGAAAAAATAAATAATCTTTCTATTAAATATTTAATTATTAAAGTTACTAGTATAATAGTAGAATAATAGACTTAGTATTTGGATCACAGAAATACCAAATGTTTTATTTTATTATTATACTATTAATTTGTAGTAGTTAAATATTTAATAATAATAATGTTTCACCACGTGCCTAGCACACAATCAATTCCAAATATTAATCTTTTTTCTATAGCAACTGTTAAAACGTGTTATTATTAACTAAAATTAGAGGGAAAAGTAGCACTTTACCATCAAGGGTAGATAAAGTAGTACTTTAACAGCAAGGATAGATATAGTTATTTAAGTAACAAGGAATGTAAAGACGTAATAACATACGAGGTAGGTAAATACGAGCCGAGGCGAAGCCGAGGCTTGTGGCCTGCCGAGAATGTTCATAGTCGATACATTTCGTGCTACTTATTAAATTTTTCACGCTACCGGCAATGTAAGTAGGCCTACAGGTAGAAATTTAATCATATTTTTAAAAGTTCGTTTTGACAGCTGTCATCGTAATTATTTTTTAAAAGCCCCATTATTCTAAGTTGTCTGTGTTTGTTACCATATCAACGAACAGTTTAAATCAACATTATTTTCCTAGGAATGTAAGTGACACTATTAAGTTCCGTCGTCAAGGGTAACTAGTACACGAATGTTATCAGCCACTTACGATCTTTGTAGCTATGGATGTAAGGCTTACTTACACTGCCGGTAGCGTGAAAAGTATTTTATTTTATAAACAAACTCTATAGCAACCAAAAAGTTATTAAAGCCACCTACTAATTTTTTCGTGAAACTGTTTTTTTCCTGACACTTTTAAATTAAATTTATCATTGATTTTTCTTCATTTTTTGGTCTTCTTTAACAATTTCTATAGAAAAAAATGTTGTATTTCACACGACGATAAAATTTCATTATCTTCTCGATGCTTATTAGCGTCTCGGCTGACGCCTCGACGCTAAAATCGCTCTCGAAGATAAAGTGCAATTTTATCATCTTGTACAATAAATAACTATTTTATGTTTTGCTTTTATACTCAATTTAGTCTGCAGGTATTCTACTTTTTGTTGCAGTATTGGGATGTAGTTTAAATAAACTAGAGCAGCTACATAGAAGCAGGAAGAAGCTTAAACCATACAATTTTTAAAAATTAATATCCAGTTTATAATACCAGGGAGTAATGAAGATTTCTAGTACATACTTCCACAACAGATAATGGTTGATCACGTTTGCTCGAGACTGTTGTAAAGTATGAGTATGTAATATCTTCTTCAAAAGAAGGTAGATCATTCATCCTCAACTTACAATTTAAAGCATTTTTGTACTGATGGACAATTATCTTACAGAACAAAAGTAAGCTCCTTTTTAAAATAGCGCAGCAATGTTGTATTCTCGTTGTAAACTAATATTATAAATTAGTTTTCTTGTGTTGTTTCTGACTTGGATGCTCGAAAATCTTTCCTCGAATCGGTTAAGTGTTGAGAGAACCGCGTTCATTTTAGTGCCGCGATTTTTAACCGCAATATTTGCTATCCCAGTTTAAGTGACTGTGCTCTTTAAAATGTAATATTATCGCAATTCGCTGTAAAACAAGTGAGTGAATTAAAAAAAACGGTTCATTTGATGAAAGTTTTGTGTCGAAACAACCACCCAGAAATGGAAGTAGGAGGAGGCTTGGACCATAGGATTCCTAAGAATGGATTTGCAGACTGCAACATCAAGGAGGTATTGAAGACGTACAATAAATAGGTAGGTTCCACATCAAGGGAGCTGGCGACGCTGGAAAAAAGGGGTAAGTCTATTTTGACTATTGAAACCGTGAACGCGAGTGGATTCCTGTTAACGAACGTATTTTTTTTATATCGGTAATAATCGGTGCAAGGTGTGCGACGTATTGTTTATGTTAGCAGTAGTTCCTGAAAAAGGTAAGTAATAAATATGCTGATTGAGACAGTTGCTTTTTACGTAATATAGCAATTGTCGATGTTTTATTAACCAACAATATATTAATCATCTTTATTTTATTTATAGTTTCAGACTTGGATGCTCGAAAATCTTTCCTCGAATCGGTTAAGTGTTGAGTGAACCGCGTTCATTTTAGTGCCGCGATTTTTAACCGCAATATTTGCCCTCCCAGTTTAAGTGACTGTGCTCTTTAAAATGTAATATTATCGCAATTCGCTGTAAAACAAGTGATTGAATTAAAAAAAAACGGTTCATTTGATGAAAGTTTTGTGTCGAAACAACCACCCAGAAATGGAAGTAGGAGGAGGCTTGGACCATAGGATTCCTAAGAATGGATTTGCAGACTGCAACATCAAGGAGGTATTGAAGACGTACAATAAATAGGTAGGTTCCACATCAAGGGAGCTGGCGACGCTGGAAAAAAGGGGTAAGTCTATTTTGACTATTGAAACCGTGAACGCGAGTGGATTCCTGTTAACGAACGTATTTTTCTTATATCGGTAATAATCGGTGCAAGGTGTGCGTCGTATTGTTTATGTTAGCAGTAGTTGCTGAAAAAGGTAAGTAATAAATATGCTGATTGAGACAGTTGCTTTTTATGTAATATAGCAACTGTCGATGTTTTATTAACCAACAATATATTAATCATCTTTATTTTATTTATAGTTTCAGACTTGGATGCTCGAAAATCTTTCCTCGAATCGGTTAAGTGTTGAGTGAACCGCGTTCATTTTAGTGCCGCGATTTTTAACCGCAATATTTGCCCTCCCAGTTTAAGTGACTGTGCTCTTTAAAATGTAATATTATCGCAATTCGCTGTAAAACAAGTGATTGAATTAAAAAAAAACGGTTCATTTGATGAAAGTTTTGTGTCGAAACAACCACCCAGAAATGGAAGTAGGAGGAGGCTTGGACCATAGGATTCCTAAGAATGGATTTGCAGACTGCAACATCAAGGAGGTATTGAAGACGTACAATAAATAGGTAGGTTCCACATCAAGGGAGCTGGCGACGCTGGAAAAAAGGGGTAAGTCTATTTTGACTATTGAAACCGTGAACGCGAGTGGATTCCTGTTAACGAACGTATTTTTTTTATATCGGTAATAATCGGTGCAAGGTGTGAGACGTATTGTTTATGTTAGCAGTAGTTCCTGAAAAAGGTAAGTAATAAATATGCTGATTGAGACAGTTGCTTTTTACGTAATATAGCAATTGTCGATGTTTTATTAACCAACAATATATTAATCATCTTTATTTTATTTATAGTTTCAGACTTGGATGCTCGAAAATCTTTCCTCGAATCGGTTAAGTGTTGAGAGAACCGCGTTCATTTTAGTGCCGCGATTTTTAACCGCAATATTTGCCCTCCCAGTTTAAGTGACTGTGCTCTTTAAAATGTAATATTATCGCAATTCGCTGTAAAACAAGTGAGTGAATTAAAAAAAACGGTTCATTTGATGAAAGTTTTGTGTCGAAACAACCACCCAGAAATGGAAGTAGGAGGAGGCTTGGACCATAGGATTCCTAAGAATGGATTTGCAGACTGCAACATCAAGGAGGTATTGAAGACGTACAATAAATAGGTAGGTTCCACATCAAGGGAGCTGGCGACGCTGGAAAAAAGGGGTAAGTCTATTTTGACTATTGAAACCGTGAACGCGAGTGGATTCCTGTTAACGAACGTATTTTTTTTATATCGGTAATAATCGGTGCAAGGTGTGCGACGTATTGTTTATGTTAGCAGTAGTTCCTGAAAAAGGTAAGTAATAAATATGCTGATTGAGACAGTTGCTTTTTACGTAATATAGCAATTGTCGATGTTTTATTAACCAACAATATATTAATCATCTTTATTTTATTTATAGTTTCAGACTTGGATGCTCGAAAATCTTTCCTCGAATCGGTTAAGTGTTGAGTGAACCGCGTTCATTTTAGTGCCGCGATTTTTAACCGCAATATTTGCCCTCCCAGTTTAAGTGACTGTGCTCTTTAAAATGTAATATTATCGCAATTCGCTGTAAAACAAGTGATTGAATTAAAAAAAAACGGTTCATTTGATGAAAGTTTTGTGTCGAAACAACCACCCAGAAATGGAAGTAGGAGGAGGCTTGGACCATAGGATTCCTAAGAATGGATTTGCAGACTGCAACATCAAGGAGGTATTGAAGACGTACAATAAATAGGTAGGTTCCACATCAAGGGAGCTGGCGACGCTGGAAAAAAGGGGTAAGTCTATTTTGACTATTGAAACCGTGAACGCGAGTGGATTCCTGTTAACGAACGTATTTTTCTTATATCGGTAATAATCGGTGCAAGGTGTGCGTCGTATTGTTTATGTTAGCAGTAGTTGCTGAAAAAGGTAAGTAATAAATATGCTGATTGAGACAGTTGCTTTTTATGTAATATAGCAACTGTCGATGTTTTATTAACCAACAATATATTAATCATCTTTATTTTATTTATAGTTTCAGACTTGGATGCTCGAAAATCTTTCCTCGAATCGGTTAAGTGTTGAGTGAACCGCGTTCATTTTAGTGCCGCGATTTTTAACCGCAATATTTGCCCTCCCAGTTTAAGTGACTGTGCTCTTTAAAATGTAATATTATCGCAATTCGCTGTAAAACAAGTGATTGAATTAAAAAAAAACGGTTCATTTGATGAAAGTTTTGTGTCGAAACAACCACCCAGAAATGGAAGTAGGAGGAGGCTTGGACCATAGGATTCCTAAGAATGGATTTGCAGACTGCAACATCAAGGAGGTATTGAAGACGTACAATAAATAGGTAGGTTCCACATCAAGGGAGCTGGCGACGCTGGAAAAAAGGGGTAAGTCTATTTTGACTATTGAAACCGTGAACGCGAGTGGATTCCTGTTAACGAACGTATTTTTTTTATATCGGTAATAATCGGTGCAAGGTGTGAGACGTATTGTTTATGTTAGCAGTAGTTCCTGAAAAAGGTAAGTAATAAATATGCTGATTGAGACAGTTGCTTTTTACGTAATATAGCAATTGTCGATGTTTTATTAACCAACAATATATTAATCATCTTTATTTTATTTATAGTTTCAGACTTGGATGCTCGAAAATCTTTCCTCGAATCGGTTAAGTGTTGAGAGAACCGCGTTCATTTTAGTGCCGCGATTTTTAACCGCAATATTTGCCCTCCCAGTTTAAGTGACTGTGCTCTTTAAAATGTAATATTATCGCAATTCGCTGTAAAACAAGTGAGTGAATTAAAAAAAACGGTTCATTTGATGAAAGTTTTGTGTCGAAACAACCACCCAGAAATGGAAGTAGGAGGAGGCTTGGACCATAGGATTCCTAAGAATGGATTTGCAGACTGCAACATCAAGGAGGTATTGAAGACGTACAATAAATAGGTAGGTTCCACATCAAGGGAGCTGGCGACGCTGGAAAAAAGGGGTAAGTCTATTTTGACTATTGAAACCGTGAACGCGAGTGGATTCCTGTTAACGAACGTATTTTTTTTATATCGGTAATAATCGGTGCAAGGTGTGCGACGTATTGTTTATGTTAGCAGTAGTTCCTGAAAAAGGTAAGTAATAAATATGCTGATTGAGACAGTTGCTTTTTACGTAATATAGCAATTGTCGATGTTTTATTAACCAACAATATATTAATCATCTTTATTTTATTTATAGTTTCAGACTTGGATGCTCGAAAATCTTTCCTCGAATCGGTTAAGTGTTGAGTGAACCGCGTTCATTTTAGTGCCGCGATTTTTAACCGCAATATTTGCCCTCCCAGTTTAAGTGACTGTGCTCTTTAAAATGTAATATTATCGCAATTCGCTGTAAAACAAGTGATTGAATTAAAAAAAAACGGTTCATTTGATGAAAGTTTTGTGTCGAAACAACCACCCAGAAATGGAAGTAGGAGGAGGCTTGGACCATAGGATTCCTAAGAATGGATTTGCAGACTGCAACATCAAGGAGGTATTGAAGACGTACAATAAATAGGTAGGTTCCACATCAAGGGAGCTGGCGACGCTGGAAAAAAGGGGTAAGTCTATTTTGACTATTGAAACCGTGAACGCGAGTGGATTCCTGTTAACGAACGTATTTTTCTTATATCGGTAATAATCGGTGCAAGGTGTGCGTCGTATTGTTTATGTTAGCAGTAGTTGCTGAAAAAGGTAAGTAATAAATATGCTGATTGAGACAGTTGCTTTTTATGTAATATAGCAACTGTCGATGTTTTATTAACCAACAATATATTAATCATCTTTATTTTATTTATAGTTTCAGACTTGGATGCTCGAAAATCTTTCCTCGAATCGGTTAAGTGTTGAGTGAACCGCGTTCATTTTAGTGCCGCGATTTTTAACCGCAATATTTGCCCTCCCAGTTTAAGTGACTGTGCTCTTTAAAATGTAATATTATCGCAATTCGCTGTAAAACAAGTGATTGAATTAAAAAAAAACGGTTCATTTGATGAAAGTTTTGTGTCGAAACAACCACCCAGAAATGGAAGTAGGAGGAGGCTTGGACCATAGGATTCCTAAGAATGGATTTGCAGACTGCAACATCAAGGAGGTATTGAAGACGTACAATAAATAGGTAGGTTCCACATCAAGGGAGCTGGCGACGCTGGAAAAAAGGGGTAAGTCTATTTTGACTATTGAAACCGTGAACGCGAGTGGATTCCTGTTAACGAACGTATTTTTTTATATCGGTAATAATCGGTGCAAGGTGTGCGTCGTATTGTTTATGTTAGCAGTAGTTGCTGAAAAAAGTAAGTAATAAATATGCTGATTGAGACAGTTGCTTTTTACGTAATATAGCAACTGTCGATGTTTTATTAACCAACAATATATTAATCATCTTTATTTTATTTGTAGTTTCAGACTTGGATGCTCGAAAATCTTTCCTCGAATCGGTTAAGTGTTGAGTGAACCGCGTTCATTTTAGTGCCGCGATTTTTAACCGCAATATTTGCCCTCCCAGTTTAAGTGACTGTGCTCTTTAAAATGTAATATTATCGCAATTCGCTGTAAAACAAGTGAGTGAATTAAAAAAAAACGGTTCATTTGATGAAAGTTTTGTGTCGAAACAACCGCCCAGAAATGGAAGTAGGAGGAGGCTTGGACCATAGGATTCCTAAGAATGGATTTGCAGACTGCAACATCAAGGAGGTATTGAAGACGTACAATAAATAGGTAGGTTCCACATCAAGGGAGCTGGCGACGCTGGAAAAAAGGGGTAAGTCTATTTTGACTATTGAAACCGTGAACGCGAGTGGATTCCTGTTAACGAACGTATTTTTTTTATATCGGTAATAATCGGTGCAAGGTGTGCGACGTATTGTTTATGTTAGCAGTAGTTCCTGAAAAAGGTAAGTAATAAATATGCTGATTGAGACAGTTGCTTTTTACGTAATATAGCAATTGTCGATGTTTTATTAACCAACAATATATTAATCATCTTTATTTTATTTATAGTTTCAGACTTGGATGCTCGAAAATCTTTCCTCGAATCGGTTAAGTGTTGAGTGAACCGCGTTCATTTTAGTGCCGCGATTTTTAACCGCAATATTTTCCCTCCCAGTTTAAGTGACTGTGCTCTTTAAAATGTAATATTATCGCAATTCGCTGTAAAACAAGTGAGTGAATTAAAAAAAACGGTTCATTTGATGAAAGTTTTGTGTCGAAACAACCACCCAGAAATGGAAGTAGGAGGAGGCTTGGACCATAGGATTCCTAAGAATGGATTTGCAGACTGCAACATCAAGGAGGTATTGAAGACGTACAATAAATAGGTAGGTTCCACATCAAGGGAGCTGGCGACGCTGGAAAAAAGGGGTAAGTCTATTTTGACTATTGAAACCGTGAACGCGAGTGGATTCCTGTTAACGAACGTATTTTTTTTATATCGGTAATAATCGGTGCAAGGTGTGCGACGTATTGTTTATGTTAGCAGTAGTTCCTGAAAAAGGTAAGTAATAAATATGCTGATTGAGACAGTTGCTTTTTACGTAATATAGCAATTGTCGATGTTTTATTAACCAACAATATATTAATCATCTTTATTTTATTTATAGTTTCAGACTTGGATGCTCGAAAATCTTTCCTCGAATCGGTTAAGTGTTGAGTGAACCGCGTTCATTTTAGTGCCGCGATTTTTAACCGCAATATTTGCCCTCCCAGTTTAAGTGACTGTGCTCTTTAAAATGTAATATTATCGCAATTCGCTGTAAAACAAGTGAGTGAATTAAAAAAAAACGGTTCATTTGATGAAAGTTTTGTGTCGAAACAACCGCCCAGAAATGGAAGTAGGAGGAGGCTTGGACCATAGGATTCCTAAGAATGGATTTGCAGACTGCAACATCAAGGAGGTATTGAAGACGTACAATAAATAGGTAGGTTCCACATCAAGGGAGCTGGCGACGCTGGAAAAAAGGGGTAAGTCTATTTTGACTATTGAAACCGTGAACGCGAGTGGATTCCTGTTAACGAACGTATTTTTTTTATATCGGTAATAATCGGTGCAAGGTGTGCGACGTATTGTTTATGTTAGCAGTAGTTCCTGAAAAAGGTAAGTAATAAATATGCTGATTGAGACAGTTGCTTTTTACGTAATATAGCAACTGTCGATGTTTTATTAACCAACAATATATTAATCATCTTTATTTTATTTGTAGTTTCAGACTTGGATGCTCGAAAATCTTTCCTCGAATCGGTTAAGTGTTGAGTGAACCGCGTTCATTTTAGTGCCGCGATTTTTAACCGCAATATTTGCCCTCCCAGTTTAAGTGACTGTGCTCTTTAAAATGTAATATTATCGCAATTCGCTGTAAAACAAGTGAGTGAATTAAAAAAAAACGGTTCATTTGATGAAAGTTTTGTGTCGAAACAACCGCCCAGAAATGGAAGTAGGAGGAGGCTTGGACCATAGGATTCCTAAGAATGGATTTGCAGACTGCAACATCAAGGAGGTATTGAAGACGTACAATAAATAGGTAGGTTCCACATCAAGGGAGCTGGCGACGCTGGAAAAAAGGGGTAAGTCTATTTTGACTATTGAAACCGTGAACGCGAGTGGATTCCTGTTAACGAACGTATTTTTTTTATATCGGTAATAATCGGTGCAAGGTGTGCGACGTATTGTTTATGTTAGCAGTAGTTCCTGAAAAAGGTAAGTAATAAATATGCTGATTGAGACAGTTGCTTTTTACGTAATATAGCAATTGTCGATGTTTTATTAACCAACAATATATTAATCATCTTTATTTTATTTATAGTTTCAGACTTGGATGCTCGAAAATCTTTCCTCGAATCGGTTAAGTGTTGAGTGAACCGCGTTCATTTTAGTGCCGCGATTTTTAACCGCAATATTTTCCCTCCCAGTTTAAGTGACTGTGCTCTTTAAAATGTAATATTATCGCAATTCGCTGTAAAACAAGTGAGTGAATTAAAAAAAACGGTTCATTTGATGAAAGTTTTGTGTCGAAACAACCACCCAGAAATGGAAGTAGGAGGAGGCTTGGACCATAGGATTCCTAAGAATGGATTTGCAGACTGCAACATCAAGGAGGTATTGAAGACGTACAATAAATAGGTAGGTTCCACATCAAGGGAGCTGGCGACGCTGGAAAAAAGGGGTAAGTCTATTTTGACTATTGAAACCGTGAACGCGAGTGGATTCCTGTTAACGAACGTATTTTTTTTATATCGGTAATAATCGGTGCAAGGTGTGCGACGTATTGTTTATGTTAGCAGTAGTTCCTGAAAAAGGTAAGTAATAAATATGCTGATTGAGACAGTTGCTTTTTACGTAATATAGCAATTGTCGATGTTTTATTAACCAACAATATATTAATCATCTTTATTTTATTTATAGTTTCAGACTTGGATGCTCGAAAATCTTTCCTCGAATCGGTTAAGTGTTGAGTGAACCGCGTTCATTTTAGTGCCGCGATTTTTAACCGCAATATTTGCCCTCCCAGTTTAAGTGACTGTGCTCTTTAAAATGTAATATTATCGCAATTCGCTGTAAAACAAGTGATTGAATTAAAAAAAAACGGTTCATTTGATGAAAGTTTTGTGTCGAAACAACCACCCAGAAATGGAAGTAGGAGGAGGCTTGGACCATAGGATTCCTAAGAATGGATTTGCAGACTGCAACATCAAGGAGGTATTGAAGACGTACAATAAATAGGTAGGTTCCACATCAAGGGAGCTGGCGACGCTGGAAAAAAGGGGTAAGTCTATTTTGACTATTGAAACCGTGAACGCGAGTGGATTCCTGTTAACGAACGTATTTTTTTTATATCGGTAATAATCGGTGCAAGGTGTGCGACGTATTGTTTATGTTAGCAGTAGTTCCTGAAAAAGGTAAGTAATAAATATGCTGATTGAGACAGTTGCTTTTTACGTAATATAGCAATTGTCGATGTTTTATTAACCAACAATATATTAATCATCTTTATTTTATTTATAGTTTCAGACTTGGATGCTCGAAAATCTTTCCTCGAATCGGTTAAGTGTTGAGTGAACCGCGTTCATTTTAGTGCCGCGATTTTTAACCGCAATATTTGCCCTCCCAGTTTAAGTGACTGTGCTCTTTAAAATGTAATATTATCGCAATTCGCTGTAAAACAAGTGAGTGAATTAAAAAAAAACGGTTCATTTGATGAAAGTTTTGTGTCGAAACAACCGCCCAGAAATGGAAGTAGGAGGAGGCTTGGACCATAGGATTCCTAAGAATGGATTTGCAGACTGCAACATCAAGGAGGTATTGAAGACGTACAATAAATAGGTAGGTTCCACATCAAGGGAGCTGGCGACGCTGGAAAAAAGGGGTAAGTCTATTTTGACTATTGAAACCGTGAACGCGAGTGGATTCCTGTTAACGAACGTATTTTTTTTATATCGGTAATAATCGGTGCAAGGTGTGCGACGTATTGTTTATGTTAGCAGTAGTTCCTGAAAAAGGTAAGTAATAAATATGCTGATTGAGACAGTTGCTTTTTACGTAATATAGCAATTGTCGATGTTTTATTAACCAACAATATATTAATCATCTTTATTTTATTTATAGTTTCAGACTTGGATGCTCGAAAATCTTTCCTCGAATCGGTTAAGTGTTGAGTGAACCGCGTTCATTTTAGTGCCGCGATTTTTAACCGCAATATTTGCCCTCCCAGTTTAAGTGACTGTGCTCTTTAAAATGTAATATTATCGCAATTCGCTGTAAAACAAGTGAGTGAATTAAAAAAAAACGGTTCATTTGATGAAAGTTTTGTGTCGAAACAACCACCCAGAAATGGAAGTAGGAGGAGGCTTGGACCATAGGATTCCTAAGAATGGATTTGCAGACTGCAACATCAAGGAGGTATTGAAGACGTACAATAAATAGGTAGGTTCCACATCAAGGGAGCTGGCGACGCTGGAAAAAAGGGGTAAGTCTATTTTGACTATTGAAACCGTGAACGCGAGTGGATTCCTGTTAACGAACGTATTTTTTTTATATCGGTAATAATCGGTGCAAGGTGTGCGACGTATTGTTTATGTTAGCAGTAGTTCCTGAAAAAGGTAAGTAATAAATATGCTGATTGAGACAGTTGCTTTTTACGTAATATAGCAATTGTCGATGTTTTATTAACCAACAATATATTAATCATCTTTATTTTATTTATAGTTTCAGACTTGGATGCTCGAAAATCTTTCCTCGAATCGGTTAAGTGTTGAGTGAACCGCGTTCATTTTAGTGCCGCGATTTTTAACCGCAATATTTGCCCTCCCAGTTTAAGTGACTGTGCTCTTTAAAATGTAATATTATCGCAATTCGCTGTAAAACAAGTGAGTGAATTAAAAAAAACGGTTCATTTGATGAAAGTTTTGTGTCGAAACAACCACCCAGAAATGGAAGTAGGAGGAGGCTTGGACCATAGGATTCCTAAGAATGGATTTGCAGACTGCAACATCAAGGAGGTATTGAAGACGTACAATAAATAGGTAGGTTCCACATCAAGGGAGCTGGCGACGCTGGAAAAAAGGGGTAAGTCTATTTTGACTATTGAAACCGTGAACGCGAGTGGATTCCTGTTAACGAACGTATTTTTTTTATATCGGTAATAATCGGTGCAAGGTGTGCGACGTATTGTTTATGTTAGCAGTAGTTCCTGAAAAAGGTAAGTAATAAATATGCTGATTGAGACAGTTGCTTTTTACGTAATATAGCAATTGTCGATGTTTTATTAACCAACAATATATTAATCATCTTTATTTTATTTATAGTTTCAGACTTGGATGCTCGAAAATCTTTCCTCGAATCGGTTAAGTGTTGAGTGAACCGCGTTCATTTTAGTGCCGCGATTTTTAACCGCAATATTTGCCCTCCCAGTTTAAGTGACTGTGCTCTTTAAAATGTAATATTATCGCAATTCGCTGTAAAACAAGTGATTGAATTAAAAAAAAACGGTTCATTTGATGAAAGTTTTGTGTCGAAACAACCACCCAGAAATGGAAGTAGGAGGAGGCTTGGACCATAGGATTCCTAAGAATGGATTTGCAGACTGCAACATCAAGGAGGTATTGAAGACGTACAATAAATAGGTAGGTTCCACATCAAGGGAGCTGGCGACGCTGGAAAAAAGGGGTAAGTCTATTTTGACTATTGAAACCGTGAACGCGATTGGATTCCTGTTAACGAACGTATTTTTCTTATATCGGTAATAATCGGTGCAAGGTGTGCGTCGTATTGTTTATGTTAGCAGTAGTTGCTGAAAAAGGTAAGTAATAAATATGCTGATTGAGACAGTTGCTTTTTATGTAATATAGCAACTGTCGATGTTTTATTAACCAACAATATATTAATCATCTTTATTTTATTTATAGTTTCAGACTTGGATGCTCGAAAATCTTTCCTCGAATCGGTTAAGTGTTGAGTGAACCGCGTTCATTTTAGTGCCGCGATTTTTAACCGCAATATTTGCCCTCCCAGTTTAAGTGACTGTGCTCTTTAAAATGTAATATTATCGCAATTCGCTGTAAAACAAGTGAGTGAATTAAAAAAAAACGGTTCATTTGATGAAAGTTTTGTGTCGAAACAACCACCCAGAAATGGAAGTAGGAGGAGGCTTGGACCATAGGATTCCTAAGAATGGATTTGCAGACTGCAACATCAAGGAGGTATTGAAGACGTACAATAAATAGGTAGGTTCCACATCAAGGGAGCTGGCGACGCTGGAAAAAAGGGGTAAGTCTATTTTGACTATTGAAACCGTGAACGCGAGTGGATTCCTGTTAACGAACGTATTTTTTTTATATCGGTAATAATCGGTGCAAGGTGTGCGTCGTATTGTTTATGTTAGCAGTAGTTGCTGAAAAAAGTAAGTAATAAATATGCTGATTGAGACAGTTGCTTTTTACGTAATATAGCAACTGTCCATGTTTTATTAACCAACAATATATTAATCATCTTTATTTTATTTGTAGTTTCAGACTTGGATGCTCGAAAATCTTTCCTCGAATCGGTTAAGTGTTGAGTGAACCGCGTTCATTTTAGTGCCGCGATTTTTAACCGCAATATTTGCCCTCCCAGTTTAAGTGACTGTGCTCTTTAAAATGTAATATTATCGCAATTCGCTGTAAAACAAGTGAGTGAATTAAAAAAAAACGGTTCATTTGATGAAAGTTTTGTGTCGAAACAACCGCCCAGAAATGGAAGTAGGAGGAGGCTTGGACCATAGGATTCCTAAGAATGGATTTGCAGACTGCAACATCAAGGAGGTATTGAAGACGTACAATAAATAGGTAGGTTCCACATCAAGGGAGCTGGCGACGCTGGAAAAAAGGGGTAAGTCTATTTTGACTATTGAAACCGTGAACGCGAGTGGATTCCTGTTAACGAACGTATTTTTTTTATATCGGTAATAATCGGTGCAAGGTGTGCGACGTATTGTTTATGTTAGCAGTAGTTCCTGAAAAAGGTAAGTAATAAATATGCTGATTGAGACAGTTGCTTTTTACGTAATATAGCAATTGTCGATGTTTTATTAACCAACAATATATTAATCATCTTTATTTTATTTATAGTTTCAGACTTGGATGCTCGAAAATCTTTCCTCGAATCGGTTAAGTGTTGAGTGAACCGCGTTCATTTTAGTGCCGCGATTTTTAACCGCAATATTTGCCCTCCCAGTTTAAGTGACTGTGCTCTTTAAAATGTAATATTATCGCAATTCGCTGTAAAACAAGTGAGTGAATTAAAAAAAAAACGGTTCATTTGATGAAAGTTTTGTGTCGAAACAACCGCCCAGAAATGGAAGTAGGAGGAGGCTTGGACCATAGGATTCCTAAGAATGGATTTGCAGACTGCAACATCAAGGAGGTATTGAAGACGTACAATAAATAGGTAGGTTCCACATCAAGGGAGCTGGCGACGCTGGAAAAAAGGGGTAAGTCTATTTTGACTATTGAAACCGTGAACGCGAGTGGATTCCTGTTAACGAACGTATTTTTTTTATATCGGTAATAATCGGTGCAAGGTGTGCGACGTATTGTTTATGTTAGCAGTAGTTCCTGAAAAAGGTAAGTAATAAATATGCTGATTGAGACAGTTGCTTTTTACGTAATATAGCAATTGTCGATGTTTTATTAACCAACAATATATTAATCATCTTTATTTTATTTATAGTTTCAGACTTGGATGCTCGAAAATCTTTCCTCGAATCGGTTAAGTGTTGAGTGAACCGCGTTCATTTTAGTGCCGCGATTTTTAACCGCAATATTTGCCCTCCCAGTTTAAGTGACTGTGCTCTTTAAAATGTAATATTATCGCAATTCGCTGTAAGACAAGTGATTGAATTAAAAAAAAACGGTTCATTTGATAAACGTTTTGTGTCGAAACAACCACCCAGAAATGGAAGTAGGAGGAGGCTTGGACCATAGGATTCCTAAGAATGGATTTGCAGACTGCAACATCAAGGAGGTATTGAAGACGTACAATAAATAGGTAGGTTCCACATCAAGGGAGCTGGCGACGCTGGAAAAAAGGGGTAAGTCTATTTTGACTATTGAAACCGTGAACGCGAGTGGATTCCTGTTAACGAACGTTTTTTTTTATATCTGTAATAATCGGTGCAAGGTGTGCGTCGTATTGTTTATGTTAGCAGTAGTTGCTGAAAAAAGTAAGTAATAAATATGCTGATTGAGACAGTTGCTTTTTACGTAATATAGCAATTGTCGATGTTTTATTAACCAATAATATATTAATCATCTTTATTTTATTTATAGTTTCAGACTTGGATGCTCGAAAATCTTTCCTCGAATCGGTTAAGTGTTGAGTGAACCGCGTTCATTTTAGTGCCGCGATTTTTAACCGCAATATTTGCCCTCCCAGTTTAAGTGACTGTGCTCTTTAAAATGTAATATTATCGCAATTCGCTGTAAAACAAGTGAGTGAATTAAAAAAAAACGGTTCATTTGATGAAAGTTTTGTGTCGAAACAACCACCCAGAAATGGAAGTAGGAGGAGGCTTGGACCATAGGATTCCTAAGAATGGATTTGCAGACTGCAACATCAAGGAGGTATTGAAGACGTACAATAAATAGGTAGGTTCCACATCAAGGGAGCTGGCGACGCTGGAAAAAAGGGGTAAGTCTATTTTGACTATTGAAACCGTGAACGCGAGTGGATTCCTGTTAACGAACGTATTTTTTTTATATCGGTAATAATCGGTGCAAGGTGTGCGACGTATTGTTTATGTTAGCAGTAGTTCCTGAAAAAGGTAAGTAATAAATATGCTGATTGAGACAGTTGCTTTTTACGTAATATAGCAATTGTCGATGTTTTATTAACCAACAATATATTAATCATCTTTATTTTATTTATAGTTTCAGACTTGGATGCTCGAAAATCTTTCCTCGAATCGGTTAAGTGTTGAGTGAACCGCGTTCATTTTAGTGCCGCGATTTTTAACCGCAATATTTGCCCTCCCAGTTTAAGTGACTGTGCTCTTTAAAATGTAATATTATCGCAATTCGCTGTAAAACAAGTGATTGAATTAAAAAAAAACGGTTCATTTGATAAACGTTTTGTGTCGAAACAACCACCCAGAAATGGAAGTAGGAGGAGGCTTGGACCATAGGATTCCTAAGAATGGATTTGCAGACTGCAACATCAAGGAGGTATTGAAGACGTACAATAAATAGGTAGGTTCCACATCAAGGGAGCTGGCGACGCTGGAAAAAAGGGGTAAGTCTATTTTGACTATTGAAACCGTGAACGCGAGTGGATTCCTGTTAACGAACGTTTTTTTTTATATCTGTAATAATCGGTGCAAGGTGTGCGTCGTATTGTTTATGTTAGCAGTAGTTGCTGAAAAAAGTAAGTAATAAATATGCTGATTGAGACAGTTGCTTTTTACGTAATATAGCAACTGTCGATGTTTTATTAACCAACAATATATTAATCATCTTTATTTTATTTGTAGTTTCAGACTTGGATGCTCGAAAATCTTTCCTCGAATCGGTTAAGTGTTGAGTGAACCGCGTTCATTTTAGTGCCGCGATTTTTAACCGCAATATTTGCGCAATTCGCTGTAAAACAAGTGTGAATTAAAAAAAAAACGGTTTATTTGATAAATGTTTTGTGTCGAAACAACCACCCAGAAATGGAAGTAGGAGGAGGCTTGGACCATAGGATTCCTAAGAATGGATTTGCAGACTGCAACATCAAGGAGGTATTGAAGACGTAGAATAAATAGGTAGGTTCCACATCAAGGGAGCTGGCGACGCTGGAAAAAAGGGGTAAGTCTATTTTGACTATTGAAACCGTGAACGCGAGTCTATTCCTGTTAACGAACGAATTTTTTTTTATATCGGTAATAATCGGTGCAAGGTGTGAGTCGTAGTGTTTATGTTAGCAGTAGTTGCTGAAAAAGGTAAGTAATAAATATGCTGATTGAGACAGTTGCTTTTTACGTAATATAGCAACTGTCTATGTTTTATTAACCAACAATATATTAATCGTCTTTATTTTATTTGTAGTTTCAGACTTGGATGCTCGAAAATCTTTCCTCAAATCGGTTAAGTGTTGAGTGAACCGCGTTCATTTTAGTGCCGCGATTTTTTACCGCAATATTTGCCCTCCCAGTTTAAGTGACTGTGCTCTTTAAAATATAATATTATGGCAATTCTCTGTAAAACAAGTGAGTGAATTAAAAACAAAACGGTTCATTTGATGAAAGTGTCGTATTTCTTACATCTAAAGCAATTGATTTCAGGCCGAGATTTCAATAATGCTAAGAAACTTTTACTTGAGTATTCCAGGAACTAATGATATTTGTTTTGAATTTATTAATTAAACAAGTAACTCTATTTAATTTTCAGGAGAAGCAAAATTATTATATAATTATGTTTACGTGAAGTTTCAAGAATAACTTCATTTCGCAATTCCATGCGTATACCATTTTTAGTCAAGAATTCCAGAAATTATTAATATTTGTTTTGATTTCATTAATTAAATAACTAACGGTTATACATTTTAAGGCAAAGCAGAGTTATTGCATAATATGATTACTTCACAGATAAATATTATTCTTTATATTTGTATTTTAGGTGTTGAGAGAAGTCAGAGATGCGTTATACTTTTATTTCATTATGTGCCATTCTATTTCCAGTTAGAGCCGGTAACGAAGGATGTGGTCAAGGGCTGAAGGCCCGCGGTGAGTACAATCTGTATTGGTGGAGTGTTCAGATCAGTAAGTTTTTTTTTATTATTTGTTGCATGTATCCTGCTGGACGCGCCACCACTGCTGGAGAGCTTCACCGGTAGACAGCCACTGTTGATTCTTTAAGGGTAAATAAATTAAACTAGAGGAGCCCGTGGGCTATGCTCCACGCTTTTTTGTTTAGTTATTTTTTAAAGAATAAATAAGATAATTAAGTAAGTAGTGTACCAGACGCGGATCGAAGTTGTAGTCTTGTTAATTATTATTTAGCGTAATTAATATAATAATAAAAAAAAAGTTTGATTTCAATAACTCTTTCGACACACAGCTGCTCGCCAATACTCACCATTATCATATATATGATTGTTTATTTTGTCCGCATGATTGTCGGAATTTGTAATGTAAGGTTCAATGCCTGTTTGTCCAATGATTGCTTTTACATGTACACTACATTACATTTTTATAAGTGCGTATTAAGTGCACCTGTTGTAGAGTTTTTAGTCACAGAATTCCGCTGCTCGGTTCAATGTGAGTTGTGCCGCCACACAGATCTGATTGCTTATGAAGGGTCAACGCTTCGCGGTCCATATAATTAATCCCAATTTGTCGTTTCTGCTATTCTTTAATTCCAAACAATTTTTTTGCGCAAAAATAAAACTATGGAATTTCACGTAAAAATTTGTTCGTTTTCGTTTCACCTTTACAAGAAGATTATGTTTCGAACTTATAAAGTGTAGTGGTCGAGCGAAGCGCTGATTAAATACCTAAATGTAGCCCCATAAATACTATTGAACTCGGTTTTACCGAATGCCAAAATTTAACTTTGTCATGTCAGTAAATGATTTATTGACGTGAAAATCGCTTACACAATTTAGAATTAAATAGTAAATCGACGTAAATGCTATTCTTTAACGAAAATTAATTATTTTTTATATTCATCTCGTGAAATGGTATATTAGTAGATTGTACACCAGCATTGTACTTCTAGTAATTTTTTGAATAATCACTGTGTTATAACATACCTACAACTCCAGCAAAAATAATTTGTCATGAAGAAATAAATATGAGCACCGTATGACAAGAAATTTACTAGAAAATGAATACATAGGAAGAACATTTATTAAATAAAATATATATCTTCACATTCAATGTCATGTGTTTAAGTATTATAACAGTTAAACCAACTCTTAATGTATTATAACAGTTAAAAAATTTTATTCTATTTGCGTTTCAATTATTTGCTGGTCTTGCAAGTTGACCTTCGTGGTGGGGGGAAGTGGCCTTGATCAATGACTTTCAAACTCGAAGTTTGGTGGTGGGGAAGCGGCTTTGACCATGAATTATGACCTTGACCTTGACCATCAGGGTCGAATGGTACGGGGGAGGTTTTAGAACTGCCCAAAATAACCTACTGTTATTATTGTAAAGTATGTGAAAATTTACTGCCCGCGCATTTTTCCCAGTGAACTTATATAATGTGTGGAAATAGATAAATGCAACCTCTCTGAACCAACAAGAGAAACGCAGTTAGCTTCACCGCATTCCAAATCGTCATTCGTTACTAAAGCAACTAGTTAGTTCATCCGTGAGTAACTTACAACACAATAGAACCGCAACTAACAGCAAACCCCAAGATGCATTCGAATGGCTGTTGCAATACCAAAAGGTAATCACAGTGCATCAAGTTCCTTCTAGGTCTCGTCAAACTTAATTATCCCATTGTAAATACAATTTGAGTAAATCCACCCGCTTGCTATCAAGAGCCAGGAGAATGGAACAAGCCGAACAATTTACGATACCTACGGAATGCACCGAATAGGTAGTTACGCATCGTTTGTCACAATTTTCCTTCGTTAAATGTAGCAAAAAGAATTGGAGTTAATAAATTGACGTACCGGGTTGAAATTCGATGAATACGTCGACGGCCGACGGCGGAAGAGGTGCAAGGCGTCGTTAGGGCGGAACAAACGTGTTCTAGCGTCTCTAGCATCGCGGCGTCGGGGATGACGGGACAAATTGGAAGCAGTCACTCGAAACGAATGTGTGGTGAGCTCGAGGATGTCTCCTGAGAGCTCCAGGGATCCTGCGACTTGCCAGGTGAACGCGACGCACTAACCAGGTTTCAAATTAATAATCAGATACCGGTTTCTAGCTGTACCAAATTTTATTTTTTAAGTGCTCGCTTTTTTTACGATAACGTATGTGTAGTGCCAATTCTCAAATTGATAACATTTAAAGAAATTGTATAAATCTTGATGCTTCCTAAATGTTGCTAATATATTATACAGACTTGTTCACCGCAAGGGGTCTCATCGAACAAATAACGATCTACACTATTAGTCTGATTTTCTTAGTATTCTAGATTAACCATTAATAGTTGATGGTTTGTAACATAAAAATGCCAAAAATATATCTTTTCTTTCACGGAAACTACGTATATAAATGTTTTGGGGCTCCAGAAAGTGTAGTTTTGGCGGGGGGGGGGGCGGTGTAGGGTTGTTTCTCGAGACCTTTAAATACAAACGTGGAACAAGTCGTACCAAATTTAAAAGGCATTTTAAAACCAACAACTTAAAAAAAAACATCGATGGCTCAAACCGTTTCAAAATGGCGGCCAGTTATATCAAAAAAGCGGCCGTTACATACACCTTTTCCCAACCGCACATGAACTACTGTACCAAGAAAATTATTACTGATCGTTAAAGTACATTGAATTAGCTTTCCAACGCTGTACCACACGAAGACTAAAAATAAATTTTAGTACCCCCTCTCCTTTTTAAAAGAGGGGAAACATTCAAAAGATGTTATCTCAAAAATCTTAAATAAGACAAGGGGTCAACTAATACCTTATTTTAAAGGTCCCAATAAACTGAACAATTTTAGTAGTTAAAGTTTTTTTTTAAACTCTCACCGCTACAATTTATAAAAATGTGCTTCGTATATATATTATCGGATGAATCGCGCCCTCTATCGCATCTGAGGCAGTGAAACAGAATTCGTTTGCTGATTTATAAAGTCTATTCACATAACATTTAAATTCACGTGCGAGTGCGAGTGCTAGTTTGCTAGTTGTATTAAATGTTTGTGAAATAATCCAATTACATACTACTAGTGAATTGAAAAATAACGTGGATGAATTACTAAAATTTTCTGCGCAGCAACTACTTTCCGTTTTTCTTAATAAAAATTAAACTTTCAAGCAAAACTTACCTCTCTCCGTTGCTGTGCAGCAAATTTTTCTAATTTTTTACCCAGTTATTTTAAATTCAGGTGTGATATAACTGTTGAATATTTTAGCAATTTTGTGAATTTCTATTAGTTACGTTTTGGGAAAAGCATTTTTTTCGAAAATCATTTTGTACCTACTGAAATGACAGTATGGGAAAGTAAAAACCACAAAATTTGTTGTAGAAAACCAACAATTCTCTTTTTGTTGCACATTATGTCACCGAAAAAAGCTCGAAATTTGTGTTGTGAAATGAATAATTCTCCGTAACCGCATAAGCATTGCAGACCCCATGTTAATTATTAAGCCATAGTCATTGTGTCATGTACTATACCAGGAAACTTTCATTTTATGGTGTGAATATTTATTAGCGTTTTCATTTATATATATTTTTATTGTTGAAAATTGAAAAGCAAAATTTAAGGTATTTCTTTAAAACTTCAATGTGATTTCAATAGATTTTCAAATTAAAGTAATTCAAATTTGTTTACATACAGAAAATAAGCAGTAATCAAGTGAATTTTGCAAAGAATTAATACTAAAATTATGTTACAGTAACTAACAGAAACTCAATAAGCTTAAGAGTTCAGAATGTGACATTTAAATGTAAAAGCAATAAATTTTTAATAAGAAATAAAGTACCCAATAACAATATTTTTTCCGGCATGTATCGAAAAACGATGTAAATGTAAAAGTTTCGGTACGTGAAATGACTGTCCTTAAAAAATATGTTCTTTTAGCAATAAAAATGGAATAGTTCGTGTAATGGAAGTGTAATAAAAATCCAAAGTGATATATTTTTCTTTCCGAATGTTAGGGTAAAGACAGATCACGCTAAGATAAAAGGTTTTCGAGCTATTTACTTAACAAAGAACTTCGAAATCGTCGAATTGGACATTTATTATTAAACACGCGTTTTGTAAACTGCTTAAAAAGTTAGCCAATTATCTCTGAGTTACGGTAGCAAAAGTAGAGTCGTCTGATTGAGCAGATCATTACCTGCTCTGATAGATTAGCAGGGCCGTCCTAAGAAATTTGGAGCTCCTGTTCTAAGAATTTGTAGCGCCCTAACAGCAGATTTAAGAGCTAACAGATAGTGATGGGCATAGTTGAATGATTGTCATAGCCGAGTGATTGCCACTCGAATAAATTTAATAATCGAATGATTCATTCGGATAAAATAATTCTGATGTACCTACCTATGCAGTAAATGCTCTCATGAAAGAATTCTCGCTCTCCTCGTCTTTCTTTGGGCCGCTCAGCAAAAAGCGTGAACCTTCAGCTTTGAATAGTATTTTCTGTTATTTCGCCACATTTCATTGCTAATTCCGGCTTGCGTTTTGAGAAATATTTCTATAAAACGCGAAACTGACGAAAAACGCCGTGGAAGCTGTCTTTTTGGAATTGCATTCCAGAAGTTCTGTATCTTTTCGTGTATATTAGATATAATAAATATATAAATACATCAAATCTCTTATGAACTATATTTGTTTTTTCCTAAGAAGAGAAATACTAGCAAAACGTAAAAATGTATCATAAATTGACTAACAACAAACACTTGTCGCCCAAATTTAGAATAAATCACTGAATTGTTTTAATATCAACTTTGTTTTAATGTAAAACGCATCTCAATTGATAATTTTTAAATGCAATGCAACAATTTTGAGCAATATTATTTTGAAAAGTTTTAAAATTTTGAAAATATTTTTTACTTCATAGCTTTTAGCTTGTCAACTTGTTTTTGGGTTCTTACTGCCAATAGTGGAGCAAACACTGCGGCGAAACCCAAACACACTTTTCAAATCCAGGTCCAAAGATTGAAAGTTATCTAAAACTTACCTAAAAGCTAATTCATGCTTTCCTTGATAAATATGCACAATTTGAGCTTTTGTTTATGGTTATGATGCCTTAACGGGATTTTCCCTTTTCCGCAAAATTTAAACTAACCGTTCTCATCCCGTATGCTATGGTTTAATTTCCAGGTTATTTTGTCAGTGACCAACTCGGCTTCTACCCTAATTACACATGCAAACAGTGTCGCCATTTCAAATGTCGTGCAAAGCGTTTAATCTTCACGTGGGCATTGTCATTTTTCAAAAAACGTATCAAAAGAGAGATGAAAAGATCGACCAGGCGATATGAATAGTCCATGTTTGCTATTGATGCACCTAAATGTAACGGTTAATACGTCCCGATGTACACGACCGCAGTCATTAATCTATGTAAGGGTTGAATATGTCCATAGCGTCAGTATTTGAGGCAACGTTTCCGGGATTATTGCAAAATACCCCTCCTTCCACATCCGCTTTTCATATAATGGAAGTTAGTGGTGTTGTTTACTAGTTTCAAAACCGCGTGCCATATCGAACCGGCTGGCATATAAAATAAAATTGGGTATTTGGTGTTATTTCGAATAATGGAGCTTCATTTGAATGTTGCAGTTTTAGGTACAATTCTGCTGCGGACAGAAAACAAAAAAATTATAATGGCTCGGACGGACGGGGCGCAATTTACAGTTAAAATGGCACGAATGAATGACAGTGCAAGAGCAGTTACAAAATTACATGAATATTTAATATCCCTTTTAGCAATAAATTGCAGTATAGTAGGTACTTGCTTAAAATAAGGTCATTGTTTGTTAAAATTACAACATTGTAGTCGCCGTCTGTTATATAAAAAAATTTTAATTACGGTTTCGAATTGATATTTTCATAATAAAGCAGCGAACGGTATTTTAAATCTTCATCTGAACACGTTGCCTTTATTGTAATTCGTTTGAGGATGGATGATTATCGACTGCTCTAAGGCCTTAACTTTTAGCTCAGAAGATGATTGTAATGGTCCCTAAAAGCACGCTCCGTAAATTCTTTTACCGATTAAGGTTCTTGTAGGGCAATAACAATGCTCTTTCTACGGCGCTTTTAAAACTGCTTCTTTCTGCTCTCGAGTTCATTTAAAGAACCTTGCCAAAATTATTGCCCTATACAGAGCGTTCCCTGTAAATATTTACATTTACATTGGAAAATGTAGGCGAAAATGAAAAATTTACAAATATTCACTGAGTTGATTCAATTATTTGAATCATCAATCAAAACTATTTTACTTTTAACATTAAAATTTATTTCTAAAAAGATTGGTTACCCATGGGAAGTCCAATTTTACCTCTGTTAGCTAATCTATTTATGAAAAATTTAGATCAAATATTCAAATCAAACCATTCTGAGATAGTTTATACTTTGGTTTTGTTATGTTGATGCCATTTTAGCATGTTTTGATAGATCATTTGAGTTAATCACTGAATTTTAAATTTTTATTAACAGCTTGCACATAAAAATAACATTTACACTAAAAACTGAACAAAATAGGTCTATTAACTTTTTAGATTTAAACATAAAAATTAATTCAACTAATAAATTTGATTGCTCTGTTTATAGAAAACCTACACAAACAGACATTACAATACCACACAATTCTAGACATCATAAAACACATAAATTAGCAGCATACAGGTTCATGATATATAGGGCTTTACTGGTTCCTTTAGATGAAATTAATTATAATCGAGAAATTTTATTTATTGAACAAATTGCATACAATAATGGTTATAATACTCAACTTATTGATACATTAATTTAAGAAAAAAATTATAAACTAGCTATTCAAACAAATTACCCAAATACCCCATTCATCCGATACAATTAAATATACTTTCATCCCATATTTGGTGACAAATCCAAAATTTTGGTAAAATAATAAACAAGACAACTAAGTATAAAGTAAGTTTTAAAACAACTAAACACATTTTCAACACATTATTTAATGCAAAATCAAAAACAGACGATTTGCTAAAATCAGGCATTTACAAATTAAATTGTTCGCATTGTAATTCGGTTTATATAGGCCAGACAATTAGAAATTTTGTTATTAGGTACAACGAACACGTACGTTGTTACAAATACAAGCACCCACATAAATCCAATTACGCTAAACACTTACTAGAACGCAATCATTCAATGACATCTAATAACACTATAAAATGTTTATACTTTTGTGATGATAAACTTAAATTAAATATACTAGAAGCATTTGAAATTCACAAACATTGAAAAACTGTACCATTAGTAAACGAGCAAATTGATCTCTTAAATTCACCTCTATTGGACTTTTTGGAATAAGAAGTCAAGTCGTCTGCAGACGATTACCAAGATGAAGTGACCAAGTTCTATTGTTGCTATAACAACACCGACTCTTTACGTTTTGATATAATCTTTGATAGTGGCATGTGAACATGTTGAAATACGTATAAGGTTGAAATAAATAAATATTGTTGAAATAAAAAGTATTTTGGTTATACTCAATTAACGTAGTTAATGCATTCTGTTATTTATTAATCAATTTTTAATTTCTTTGCGAATTGTTTAAGCTTGGTAGATATGTTTCTTTAAACGGAAAATTTTAGTAAATAAATAAAGTTAAATTGGTCTTTGCATTTTTCAAAAGCTCGAACTTTTGACCTATATTTACTCTGCCGTCTGGGACAACGAATATTTAAACTGTTCGACTTTTCAGCACTAAAAGTTTAATGTCAATAATGGATCTTACTCTTAAATTTTTAAACAAAGTAGACATTTCGTTTTCATTTAATTTTTTTTTAATTTACTGCTTGAAATGCCAATTTAATATTGTTATTTTGAAGCTTCAATTTTAAACATTTAATTATTTTAAATTTAATAATTCTTTATATTCGCTACGTTACGCAATTTCAAGTTTCCATGCCTTTACGTACGTTCTAGGGTTCTAAAAATTGAATTTTATATTTCTACCTTCTCCTGGCTACTAGTAGTTTTCGTAAAATTTTGTGGTATGTAAAATGTTTCGTAGAGATGAAGGTGTCTGTTAGGTCGCCATAAAGCAGTAGTAGATAGTGGGTTGTTCAATTGGATTCTTGTTTTACTTTACAACCAAATAAGGGTAAGATTTGTGTGCAGATTTTGTGACAGTCTTGAAAAACAAATAAATACGATTTTAGAAAAGGTTTTAATTGATTTAGACGACGAGATGTCATTACAGACGACGCATCATTTCGTTCATCAAATCAAAAGATCTGGTTTATGGATATTACCAACTCTTGACAATTATGGGTAGACGTGAAGGTAGACGAGGTGCTGGTGTAAATAGGAACCTTTCCTTAGACTATATGTGGCCACCTGGGTTTGGGATGTTAAATGCAAAATTAGAATCAACATTTATTCAAGAAAGGTCCCAGGTTTTCCAAAAGAATATTGTTGACTCGAAAGAAACTGTTGTCAAGCTGACTTTGGGGACATTTGCTGATGAATCATGTCAAGTATCCAACTAACCGCAGTTATAGCATTAATCAGCTAAACGCTAAATGTTTTACAACTCAAGAAAATCATCTTTTGTTAAATAGCAGTGCAATTTAAGTATCTACTTACTTTCATCAGCTGTAAAAGTTTTATGCTTAACTTTTTGTGTTTTATCTGATTAAGTTTGTTAATGTGCAGTTTGTTAGAAACTTAAGTTATGTAGCATGAAAAAACATAAACCTGATTGTCTTTTTGCAGTAATAAAAGAATTAAACGAAGCAGACCTCATCAAGTTCTGAACTCATAACCTTTGTTATCAGTTTTTCAACCGGTTATATCATTGCACTAGTGGTTTATTAATTATTAAATAATTTATTTAATGCTTTATTTGTAGTAAATGTAGATGTTACAGTAAATTGCCACTAGGTGATGTGTAAAAGGCTGTTATTTTTCTAATTAGGGTGACGTGCAAGTAAAAAATTCTCTTAGGGACATAAAACACAAATTTGTCATATTCTCCATGCTGCAACTGTAATGTTCTACCTAAACTAAAATTCACCGTATGAAAATCTTTTAGTTTGACCTATGCGTTTACTTTATATTCCTAACAAGATAATATCAAGACACCCAAGCTTTACTGTTGAGATAAAATTTCAATAATATTTTAAGAGTAAGTTTTAATATTAAAATTAGTTAATATAAATTGAACTGTGTTATGTCAGTTTTTTATAATTTTTTGAATATAAAACAATGCTGTAGTTCAACAAAAAATACGTTGAAACTTGGGGTCAGCAACCATCCACCAGCAGCAGAGTCTTTTGTTCTCTCATTTGCACATGACAATATAAGTAATTAATACAAAGATGAATAATAAACGTATCCAGAGAATCATTCATTCGCAGGCATGAAGATGAAGATAAATTGTGGCGCATTTCCGCTTTCCGCATTCTAATCAAATTTTAATCGGATGAAGGCAAAGCGGGCAATTTTTTATTACACACATCATAGCGGATTCTCCCAAAGAAACTAATTAGATGATATCTAATCAGGAAACTACTCGAAAAAAGCTTCACGATCGATAAGCAGCCCTTACGATTGATGACTGCAACCGTTCACGCAAAAAATTGATAGGACATTTAAAATGAGAACGAGAGAGAACTTGCCCCGTAGGATGTGATATGAAACGACTTCACTTGCCTAAATATGAATTACTATGTGCATGTATTATAACTTCATTAGGAGGCTCTAGATGGAATTTGTAATTACTTTCTGCTGCATCAATAATATTAATACCGCGCAAAATTTGTGTCGTTAATACTCTTTACAAGTAAGAAATTAGAAAATCCGTTTATTATAGGAGGAGCGAAGATCGGAACACTGATACGGCTAAGAACTAAATTTAGATGGGGTTATTTCAGCAGCACGTTATGTAGATTTTACCCTGTGGCCTGAATGCTCCAAACGTTTTATAGAACGGGGATAATGACTATGAGATGGTGACACATGGCGGTGCTGCCCTCTGTATGCATAAGTCATATTGGGACAGCATTAGCTGACTTTTATTTGCAAATTTTTATTCAAATATTTTTATGGGTCGTAAAATGAAAAGCGCAAAGCTTTGCAAGGGGTAAAAGGCACTCAACGTGTAAAAATTCTTAAACGTTTGCCATGTGCAGTTTACGATTTTAAGAAAAAATAGGTTTACACCGTGTCATAAGTTAAACACGAAGTTCCTTCATATTCAAAAACGCGTTACATGGGAGTGCTGTATTATAATATTTTTGTAGAGCTTTTCCTTTTTTCGAAATGATATAACTGGTAGGTATTTTACCAACTAATTTCATAGAAAAGTACTGAACTATTTTTGAAGTTCATTAAACACAGAACATTTGAAAAATTTAATTGCAATTTCTAAAAGTTATAGCATAACTTTTCATAAAACTTGGGAATCACGTTATCAAAAACAAAACGAAGTTGCAATCTGATTAATTGGTTTGATATTTCCTGCGATCGCCATCTATGTATTACTCATGAACTTATTGCACTATTTCGATTAATGTCAAAATTAAATTGTGCATAATTTACTGGATATTTATGATGCATATATAATAAAAGTTGACTAACCTTGCGTTATTGCGAATTCAATTATACTAGCGCTAGAGCCGCTGAGATCGTTTATCCCCAAAAATGCCTTACTTTTAATTGAGAATTGAGATGTTAGTGTTACAATCAGATATAGGTAGTTATGTAATAGACGGTGTTGATTTAAGAGTAGCTACAATGTAGGAAGCAATAATTTTAATTTAATTCACGAATTATTTATTAAATAACAGAAAAAAAAGCTGCAGTGTTAACTTGGAGTGGCTTTCCTGTATATGTAGGCAACTCCTTTTACATCCATACTTCACCTTTTATGACAATAATGATGCCGGCTTAGTAATCATACCTGCTCGGATCCTACAAGTCCAAAAATATTTGTAAGCTAGAATTTTTTTTAAATTACAAGCATTTACATTTTTTACAGTAGCCAACGAAAAACCAAAATTTGTCAGCCAACAAATTAGAGAAGGGGAGACGTGTAGCCCTACCAAGTGTAAAATTGTTTAAAAACTAACATTAGTTCTATTATTCATGATGCGTAATCCTTCCTAATCACAAGTTTCCTGTTTATAAATAAAGAAGTATCTGTTTTTAATTTTCAAAAATGCATAAAGGGTGGGTGCCACAGTGGAATTATAGTATTCTGCAAAAAAATTGTAGCCTATATTCTGTGCTATAAAACTACAAAGTTTAATCAAAAACTTATGGCCAGTTTTTGTAAATATTATTTTTAAAATTTCAAATACTTTAAATTTATATTTTCTACCAAGTACAAAACTATCTGAAAATGAACATTAGATTTTAATTCTACTAGTCATGATAAGCAATTCTGCCTAAGAAAAAAATTATTATCGGTCCCCGTTTAATAAATAAAAAGGAATACATATTCGGTTTAAAAAAATTCATAGAAAGCGCCACAGTGAAATTATAGTTTTCAGTAAAATGCCAAATTGTAGCCAATTTTTGCCATTAACAGCCTACAAAGTTAAAAAAAAATCGTGCTGCCGGTTTTTGAAAACTATTATTTTGAAATTTTTGTAATTTGTGGAAAATCGCGATTGCGATCGTTTTTGAGTTTTATTTCATCGTATGTTAATGTAATGGCTCTCAAACAACAATTATTCTCGATCAGATAACTACTTTTTGAGAAGATGGGCGTTAAGGTCGACATTTTCAAAAAATGTAGCTGTCGTTATTTTTTTGAAGCTGGAGAGTTCTGTAACAAAGTTTTCGATTTTCCTTAAGTTTTTCTCTCAGATCCTATACTCAACTTCTAAATTTTAATTTTGAAAATAAACGCCACTAAAAACGTGTCTTACTCGCGCTTCTAGCTTTGGATTTTTTCGAAAAGCCCAATTAGAAATACAATTTTTGATATACCTCTTAATTTAAAATTTCATCAAAAACGGTCCAGTACTTTCGTCTTTAGAGACGTCACGCACACACCCACCCACCTACCCACAAACAGACATTTTTGAACAACTATATTTAGGGGTTCTTTGAGCCCCAAAGCGTTCACTCCCGTCAAAATATTGATTTCGAAATTATCATGATATCGATATTTTCCTATTATGGAAATGTGTAGATTGGTATGTAGGCAACACACAATACATTTTGTTTATTATTGTTATCAAATACCCTTTCGAATGGCATTGATCGAATTCATTCTTTGTTCAGCCTATTTTTTTCGATTTCTTAGTACACCTTTGGCAGTAGTAAGAAATGTATCAATTTTTAAAAGTAGCTTTCGTAATGGTGTCTAAATTATGCTAATTTATTGTATTTTTCTTAAGTAATTTACAGTAAGATTTTCTAATTAACAAATTTTAACTTACGTAGTTATGGAAAGTAACAATCTCAGTACTTCCCATTTAGACTCATTAAATTTCTCTCTACATAAATTCTATATCCATGGCGCCGGGAAGGAGGGGCAATGGGGGCAACTATCTTTTTTGATGAAATCCAAAATTAGTACTAAATTTGAAAATATTTAAACCTTACTAACTGACGAATTTTCAAATACTTTAAGCCTACAACCTCCTAGAAGATAGACAAAGAGTGTTACTTGTTCTAACTCCTTACTAAATGCAATAACAAATTGACAACTGAGTTTTCCAAGAGCCTATAATAATGCGTCTCTAAGGACTTCAGCAAAAAAAGGTTGCTCTCTAGAATTATGATTATGTGTTCAGAACCGTTGAAATGAAATGATTATTAGAAGTCTTAACTTTGAGGTATCTAACTCCTGAAATATCATTGAAACAAAAATAAATAATAGGACAATTCGTCTAAATTTCACTAAAAATGTATATGGTACGGCATAGTTTGTTAGGTATGAGATAGTCAAGTATTTGAAAACAGAATCCGATAGAACACTTTAGGGTAAATCCAACGCCTTTGCTTTAAAATGGTGGCCGCTGCGAATTTTCGATAATTTGACTTTAGCGCTTTATTAGTCAAAAAGGGGTTGATAGATCGGGTTCAAATATTTTATCGTAATAGCCCTATAAAGGCATAATGTTACTATGCACAAAAATTTTCGAAAAGTTGGCAGTCCTAATGTGAAATAATTTTCAACGTTTCGGAAATTTTCATAACAATATTTTGAAACTGTTTTTAGAACTAATAAATACGCACTCAAGAAAATTTTTATGGGATGCTTGTTCGGTTGTTGTTTTTTTCGGGGAAGTATTTTACCAGGTTTGCTAAAATGGAGCATGTTTTCATCGAAGCTGTTTTTTTGGACTATGTTTGTCGGCGGTAGTCTTTTTCATCCATGTTTTTCACAGCAAATTTGTTCTCAAATTTTTTCCAAAGATGTTATTACCGTAAACCCTAAATAACCCCCATAAGCAAAAGCTTTTGCTTAGTGTGGCCGCATTTCGGAGAACGTAATGTTTGGTGTAGTTTGTGTAGCCGCCGCCGACGTGGCATCTTGGACTGCGCAAGCCTGGGGGGTCTTGAGAGGATTTAGCGTTCTTCTGTGTTACGAAATATTGTGTCATTGCTAGCTGTTAAATCAAGTGCTCCAACCTTTTGACCAGATGGAAGATGCATGCTTCATCCTCTGTGTTTGTGTTCGAAATGACACCAGTTACAGTATCGCAACCGAATATTCCACGCTGTGGAGTCCTGTTTCTGTGCTATAACGTAGCGGACTATTGCACAAGCAAATTTGTGCTTTATATAATGAGCGCCTAAATACGTGTGTTGTAGTCTCCCACCATTAAAAGCTGAGACAGAGGAAAGAGCTCCAGATTTAATATATAGATTTAAATAAAAAATAGGAAGCCAAATTCTTTAAATTAATTCTTTAATCCAGGATGTAGTTAAACATCTGCAGCTAACGTGTTCAAAATTGTGTGTATTCGTTCCTTATAGTATGGTATATTATTTCAGGCCAGACTCTATTATTTTTCTAAATTAAATGTTGTACTACGTATGAAATATGTAAAAGGATACTGTTATTAAATGTTACGTACTTGTGAGCTTCTAAAATGATTGAATGAATTTCTAATGACTTTTGATGATGTAGTTTTGTGCGACAAATGTTTACCAATGCTTTATAGTATATGTCGGCCCAGTACAGTTTCAACCGCTTTGTAAGATTAATATCATTCGAGAACCGGGCAGTGCATTTGGCGTCACTTCTGAAACTTATCTCTCTAGAGACGTAATCTATCAAACTTGTAATGAGAGATCCTCCAAAATATTGACCTCGCAGTTGCCACTAAAGTGTGGGTCGCAGCTGGAAACACTCCTGTCTTGTCATAAATTATATTCCTTCGATGTTTTTTTTTGGTGCAAATTCTTAAGCTTGTGTGCTATTTACATAGTAAATTTAATTTAGAGCTTTTTTGAGTTGATGTTTAAAAAAAACTCGGATGGAATTAAAATGAAACCAAGAAAAGCCTGTCTGATCTATAGGAAAAATGTATAGGGGAAACCAAAAAAGTCATTATAAAGTACCGAAAATAGAGCTTTTCAAGATTTCTAACTTATTCATAAAAACATGTTTTTTTATAATATAAAGTAAATTAGAAAAATATGCAAAACATTCCTAGAGGTTACGATGTGGTGAAATGTATTTAAACTTCCACAGACATGTTAGATGTTCAGGATTGCTTTATATTGAGGAAATCTCACTTGTGTATAGAAGTAACGTCTCTGGAAAGCGACAGGAAACGTTTGTGAAAGGCGGGAAATTTAATTCAGTTCTGGAGGGATGCTTTTCGCTTAAAACCTCCTACTTCGCTTCCTTGAAACTCACGTAGGTGCGTGTACGTGTCGTCAGATTGCTTAGTTCTAATTCAATCAAACTTTGATAAAAGATGGTGCATAATAATTCCGAAATATCCTATTGTAATAGTGGGTAAGCTGGTAATGGGTGCGGATTTTCAATGGAAATGAAATCTGAATTTGGGTTGGTAGCATCTTAACGCGATTACTGCATCCCCTCGCTGTTCTTGGCATAGCATACACCTTTATCGCCCCCTTTGCTCTGGGGAGATTAGAATATAGCGAGTTATATTGGGTGCAAGCTTTATTAGCTATATTCACAAGGGAAGTACGATGTAATTCATGTAATTACTTGGTTTACACAACAGATACGCTTTGTAAGTACCTATGAATAACAATTTGTTGATTATTAAACAGTTACGGTCGGAACGCCACTGTTGTTTTATTAAGTTATTAATTACACCCTGCTTTACCCATTTGACTATCGCTGACATATATGAAATTAATTTCGTTGTGTGGGGTGAAGCAAAAGTTTTATTTTCATGAGTGGCTTCGTCAATTATGTACTAAATCCGTAACTGTCTTACCATAACAACACGCTAAATCTTGCATGTCGGTACAACTTATTACTATAACACGCCAGCGGGCCCTTGCATGTTACCTCGGTTTATTGATTGTTTATAATAAAAGTTTATATAGTTGTCATTTGTATTGCTATAATTTGATTATTTATGGCTACATTAATTCTAGCGTGTTGGAAATGTGTGTATTTAGCGCGCTGACAACAAACAAATGTATAACAGAAGGATTTCATTATTTATCGGCTACAATTTGGGATCTTAATAAGGTTCCGCTTACTATTACAAAGTGTTAACTACAAAACTGTTTACTACAAATTCTTAGTAACGGCGCAGTCAGTAACATGTCGAGGAAGTCTAGATATTAACTGAATTTGCGGGTTCTGTTATGTACGTTAAAACCACGTAGAGCTATGAACCTCGCTGATATCAGGGAATGTATATTAATTGTATCGTAACAGCTCTGATTTATATGAATAAGAGCCTATTTAATTTTGCAACTGGTATGCAAATGTGCAACAAAATTTTTAAATGCGTATTTATTAGGTCCGAACATTTTGGCACTTACCAAGAAATTACGACAATTGATAAGTTTAACTATTTTTTTCGCTTCTTTTTAAAGAATTTCCTGGAGCTATGATAGGATTTTTTTGGGGTTGTGTTTCCGCTTTCTTTTTGATTTTTTTAACGGATTTGATTTACGGAAGCAAGTTTTGTTCAGACCGACTCAGCGGAGGAATATTCGGAGCGGCAAGCGCCGAGTATAAAAATTAAAAAAAACATCGAGGGCAAAGCCCACGAGTTTTGCTGTTTTCGAATAATTACTACCGAAAATTAGCATCTAAGAATGTGGAATCGACTTGTCTATGACAAATGGGCAGGTTAAAAACGATTATGTAGTTACTGTTATTACTTGTATTACTGCTTGAATTGCTTCAGATGTCGAAATAGATGATCAAAATTTCGGAAATTCTATTGTTGCTTTGCGCTTTGTCTTTTGTCGGTTTGCCGCTTGGTCGTTTTATCGCTTGGTCGTTTTATCGCTTGGTCGTTTTGTCGCTTGGCCATTTTATCGCTTTGTCGCGTTGTCGCTTTGTCACCTTGTCGCGTTGTCGCTTTGTAGCGTTGTCGCTTTGTCGTTTTGTGGCTTTGCAGTTTAGTCGCTTTTCGCTTTGTTGCTTGCTCGTTTTGTCGCTTTGTGTTTTGTCGTTTTTACGCTTTGTTTCTATGTTGCTTTGTCGTCTTGTCGCTTTGTCGTTTTATCGCGTTGTCGCTTTGTCGCCTTTTTGATTTGTCGCTTTTTCGCTTTGTCGCTTTTTCGCTTTGCCGCTTTTTCGCTTTTTTGCTTTATCGCCTTGTCATTTTGTCGTGTTGTTGCTTTGTCGATTTGGCAAAATAAAAACAATCCGCGAATGGAACTTTCTGCAACTACAGGAAGAGGGCGTGTTCGCAGATTAATCTAAAAAACTTACTGAGCTTGTAGACTACACCCCACCTTTTTCTTCTAAATAATGATAGGAAATTTATTGAATGAGATATAATGATATAATTAAAATACTCCGCAGGTATTGGAAGCCGCAAACATAATAAATAACCCGTGTCGAGATGTAAGGCATGTTACTGAATGCGCAGTCACTAAAAGTTGAGAAAGGAGGGGAGATCCGGATTTAATATATAGATATAGAAGATGTAGACTAGAACTTTGATGCGCAGCTTGCAACGCCAACTACTTCATTCAATTATTTGTTATCAAACCACAATAAACAATAAAGCGGGAGGCATAGCCTACTAGTTATAACTTAATTAAATAGTTATGCATACTGTATGAAAAAGCACGCAAAACAAAAGTGGTGATTTCAGGAATTTTTGGAAGACTGTTCATTCTAATAACTATTTATTGCAAAGAACATACAGGATGAGTCTAAAATGTCTGCACACATTAAAATAATAAAAAACTTTCTATGGACATGGATCCGGAAACGCTTCGTTAGGAAGTTACACCGGTTTCCCCTGGGGTCCAGAAATTGCTTTGATGTGTATAACTCGCCTTCAAAGCTTAAGCAGACTGTTCAGACTCGCTCTGTATATACGGAAGCTATTTCTTTTTAATTTTGTTTTAAACGTAAGCCCGAGTTGTTGAAATTGTCATTAAAAATCCATTAAAGGCATCTGTTTTACACCTCCCGTCTAAAGAAAACCCAAAAAATCGCGTGTACTATCTCGTTCTTGCTGCTGTACGTAATGGTTTACTTATTGTAGACTGAAAGTGTTTTCGTTTCATTCCAGACGATTCGAACGAAACCTTTAGTATGAAAATGCATCGCAAGTTATGTCGTTAGCGGTAGCACTTCTAATCTTGCAATTGTGTGAGTAGAGTCAGTCTACAATAATTGCGTTCGTTATTTATTTTCCTCTTTAAACTCGACTAGCATGATAACAGCAATTTTAGCATTAGGTAAGGTAGTTAAAGCACTTACTTTAAGTGCATGTTGCAATTTATGTTGGTACACTTGGCACAACTAGCAGCAGAACAACACTTGTCGAATGTTTTATTGCTATGAAATGGGGTGCTCTACAACATATACTCTTAAATTTATCTTTTTGGTTGAAAAGCTGAATGCTATTTTGCGCGAAAGTTTTCCGGATTGTAATGCGGAACAAGTTTATTACATGTTTACATTGCTCACGCTCTCATATCTTTAAATCGCACAATTTAATTACGAAAGGAAGCATAAGTTTGTAAAAATTACAAAGCTGCGGAATGGTCTTGAACTAACAATAGAATACTTAAAAAAAATCAAAGGAGTCTTTCTCTAGAATTAATGTTTAATTAATTAGTAGGTAGTTGTGTTTATAAAAGTAGAATAAAAAACAAGGAAAGGTAGTGGAACAAAAGAAGGAATAAGAAGAGGGCGAAACTGGTTAGGGGGAAAAAGTGAGATATAAAATAAACAAGAAAGAGGAATACGAGTAAGATGAATTAGAAAATAGGATGCAGACTAAGACCACACGGACAAGAGGAAATAAGTCATGTTAATAACTCGAGTGGAACCAGTAGGTGAAAAACGGAAGAGAAAAATGGTGACTATGAAGTGAGGAGAATGAGAAAAAACATGAATCAATACCAGTATGGGAAAACGGTGTCAAAGAAGTCGGATAAAAGAAACGTAAAAAAAGAAGAAATTATTCTAAGTGTATCTTGTTTTAAAAAGCACGAAATGCATTTTTGAACAGTTAGAGACCCTTTTTGAAATTTTTTTTCTAATGTCTAAAACCATTCTGTTTGTGGTGTTACGCAGTTCCTCAATTTCAATTGCTTCATGTATGATACGAGGGAAGTAATGAGGTACTCTGGCGAGTACTCGAGCGTTCTCGCAGTCCATTTTATGCCCATTAAACCAGTATGTTTAGTCACCGCAGATTTTGTGATGGGTTTGTGTTTGCAATTACCTTTGTGCTATCGCAATCTTACTTGAATAGAACGACCAGTTTGTTCGATGTAGTTTGAGCCAGAAGAGCAGAGGATGTTGTAGATCCCGGCTGATTTTAAACTATGATATTTAGTCTTTTGCGGATCTGAAATTGTTTCCCAGAGTTTCATTAGTTTTAAAGACTGTCTTTATGCTGTACCTTCTATCTGATCTGATAACTCGTTTTTGAGTGAATAGGTGTTAAAACTTAAATATTCAAAAATTCATAAAAGGCGTCAAATTAAAAATTTACGAGCTGCGTCACTAACCAAATTGTATCTTAACTATAAATCTATGATATTGCAAAATTTAAAAAAAATCGTATAGCCAGATTTTAAGCAACATTTTTTTGAAAATCTAATTTCCGCCTTCGGTTTCGGATTCTTTTGAAAATAATTTTGCTGGTGACTTTTTGATATCTCCCCAGATTCGAAACAAACCATCCGTTCAGGAGTTATGATGCACCACACACATACATACATACACACCCACCCATCCACAGCCAGACACTTTTTTGGGTTACTTAATGTTCAAAACATGCATTTCCGTCAAAATCACGATTTCAAAAATTTTTATGAAATAAATTTTACTTTAAAAAGTGAACGAAGGAAAAAAGGAAGTGTTTCCACTGTCCAGATTCGTGTTTATAAGAACTTTTGTATTCAGATTCTAAATCTATTCTGAAAGTTCGTCCCACATGTAACAATTTTTTGTTGGTTTACAGAGCTTTAAAAAATTGTATACGCGCAAAAATTAAGTATGCAATACTTCCCCAACACGAAGCTGGAGGAGAACGTAAAATTTCAGGATTATTTCACTGAAATTTTAGTAGGAATAGAGGATTAGCAAGAATTCGTAGGATATTAAGGGTTTTAGTGTAAATATACGGCTACTTTAGGTATCCCTTCTATTATTCTGTCTTCCCAAAATTGGAAAATATAAAATTCAGTCTCGGCGGGTCCTTCCACAGGTCTCTCGGGTTTTAAGCCGGCTGTGCTGTATAACCACTGGGAATTGGATCGAAGAACTTTTTTAGCAATCCTCTTCGATTTCTTATTAGTTCCGAACTTATCAATGAATTCAAAGGACGAAGCAGGAAGAACGCTTTGCGTCACGACGCTAAAACGATGCCGTTCGTGATGTTAACCGCGCCGATTCGGCCTTGCAAAATGCTTGTCGATTGCAGAGATATGAAGAAAGGTGGGCAATCGTTCGCAGTGAGATAATCTGTCAGATGAGCGAAATGCCCGGACATCTGATAATAGTGCTGGGCGTCGCGACGCCGTGGTCCGATGTAGAACGGAGATAGTCGAGGTGGCTTGCGCAAGCTCTGGTGACGCTTTGCGACGGCGGCGGTATCAACGAAAAGTCCTAGTTCCTTCGCTATTCTATCAACGTGGACGCACTTGCAACGACGTCTCCGGCGCGAATGCGGTGAAAACAGCGGCGCTCTTCCAGCGCTTTGATTTTTCAGGAGAGACGGGATTTTTTTGACGTTAACATCTAAAATGCGATGCCAACGCCGCCGCGTGCTTTGCGGACAGGAAACCGTTGCTGAATAAAAATAAAAACAACTTGTAAATACTAACATGTGGTTGAGGCGTGCGAACTTTGAAACATGTTTCGATGTTTGCTGAAAAGTGAATTTTGTTTCGATAATTGAAAATTATTAGATTCGGACTTATATTAAAACAATGCTGATTCGGCTGAAGTGTTTAAATCAGAAATGCGTTGTAAAGTAGAACTTGTTTATAGTTCGGTCTCTAATGTTACAAGAGGTAAGTTCTAATTTTCATTCTTTCTGCGCTTTAAAGTACGATAATAATTCAGAATGAAATAAAAACTGAAACGTAAAACTTAGCACTTTCAGTTTTTCAGGAGGTGCGCTCCAGCTATGAATTTTAAGCGCCAGTTTTACATACTGGAAAAGGGGATTAAAAGGCCTCGCTTTTAGGGCATCCCGGGCAAAAGAAACATTTAAACGTTTATAACAGAAAGTTGAAATTACTGGGTTTCCAAAGCCAACGGCGCTTTGTAATGCGCCACAGCTAAATTAATAATTTACAGTAAGAAAAAAATTCTCAAATTATTCTGTGAAAGGGACAGGTTTTCATGCTGGAAACTTCGTAAATACAATGCTTATTTTTCCTTGAACAGAAACAAAGAAAATCAATTGGTAGTCAAACAGAACAACCCCATTTTCTTATACCTTAAAACATGATTAAAGTTCTAACAACTCGAACAACCCTATCTTCAAAAGTATGGCGGCTTAACTAAATAGAAAAACTTCGTAGTCCTTCCAAGATTGTTTTCTCGTCGGTAATAAATCCAGGGTGCTGTGGAAGTGTCTAAGTGGGTTTTTGTGGTTTTAGATTGCAGATAATACAAAATGCAGCTAGCGCGAGAAGAAGAAAAAGGCAAAAACTTTTCACGAAAAATTTCTTTTTCTTATTGGTTCGGTTTCGGCTTCGTGAGAAAGCGGACGTGATTTATGTTTTAAATATCATATTAGGCACAGCACACCAAACGGTCCTAGCGTGGTCTGTAATAAACGGACCGAAATTGTATGTAATTAAACCTCATTACATTCAGAGCTCGGATTTTTATGTAAAAAAAATTGAATCCATCTACTGAATTATGCAAGGTGTAAACAGCTGCGGAGATTTATAGTGTTTACAATTTTACGTACGTGAATTCATTCACCTTGTATACACAGTATAAATATTTATAGGCAGAGAAATGCGAATAGACAGGGGCGTATTCAGAGGGATTTTATTATTAGCAATAAAAAATGTTGTTACATTTTGTGGCTCAAGAACATCCAAACCTTATCGATATTTTAATACAATTTAAAAGCAATATGTAAAGACTAACGAGAAATGACTGAATACTAACTCAAAATCGATAGAAAGTTTTCTGAAGATTATTGCACTCACACAATGCTCGACTTTGGAGTTTATCACCAATCAAATTAAAATTACAGCAATAATTTGCATTAGTGCAAGTTGTCGCTGTATTTTTTTTATTTATTACGTTGCTATAATGACCGAATTGGAGTGCTCATGCACATAAAATGGAAAATGCCTGAAATTGCGTCGCAATCATCGTGCCAGATACCACACTTGACCACAATTTCTTAGATAATTTTTGGGATAAAGGTTAGCAGAATTTGGATGCCACTGTTTCGCCGATCGTACCCAATATAGCTAACGCGGTGCATATGCTGTACTGGGTAGAATCGGTAAAACGGTGCCATTTAAAACCCATTTGAGAATTTTTTTTCAAAGCATGTTAAGTGTGATCTGTGGTGCAAGATTTCAGAAAAAATTTAGCTCACTAATGGTATTGTTTCCTAAGTACGTATATGAAGAAAAGAACATGCCCGAAAATGCTTTCTTACGGAGTAAGAACATTATAATTACTCTTTTGTCCATAATTTTCGCAGTAGTTGCACTAAAACGTTGAAATTTTATATTAAGCACAACTGATTTAGTTTAGTATTTCTGCTGCTTTTTGTTTGACTAAGTGTACCAGAGGTGTCCTCGCTCGTACGGGAGGGTCACGTAATGTGTTCTAAATATTTTAGATCTTTACAACTTTGGAAGTTTTCTCTAGGAAATCTTATTCTCCATGCAAAAATATACAACAAAGGTACTCTTATTGATAGTCGATTTTATTATTAAATTTTGTAGACTTGTTGCTATATGGATCAGCTACAATTTGGTTCGTGTCCCAGTCCGCTAACTTATTTGTGACATCCTCTATGAATTTTTGAAAATTGAAAATTTTTACCCCCTTATTTGATGAACGGGAGCCAATACAAAATTTCTGTTTAAGCTAAATTGCTCATGAGTGATAGTAGAATAAAGTTCTCAACTTAATTTTTACATACTAAAATACTGGGGAGGGGGAGTTTCGCCCCAAAAAGGTACCGCTCATCCTTCCGGATAAGGAGTTTAGTATCATAGTTTAAGTTCCCCCTGCTTAAGAAACAAAGGGGCTTCAGACAGACTGAACATTTCCGCCAAAAAGCATGCAATAAAGGAAGAGAGAGAAATGGTTTAGAAATATGGCCATGCAATGAGAGTAGTATGAGTTGATAAGGCCCAAACTATACAATTTTCCACTAATTAAAGGAACACTAAAAAATAACCGTCACTATTTGATGAGAGTACACCGCAGTTGGAATCCTCGTACAACGGCATCAGAATATGTCGTCGCTGCGGCCGATTTTACTACAAAGCGTAAAGACCAACAGCCTTGCACTAATCATATGTGTGTAAAATACGCACAGTTGTCATCAACAGCAAAGTGCAAAATAGAGGTGGTCAGTCTCGCACTCATCGTATAGGTACAAGTACTCTAACGAGTATGTGCAAAAAAAAACATAAATACATGTCGGCCTATGAGAACCATCGAGAATTATTACCTGCCATGTCATCAAGATTTACAACTCGGTTTTCAAAGGAATAATCGTCAACACAAGCAATCTTTTCCAAAAAAGTAAAAAAACGACTTTCTGAACAAAATACTTGCGAAAAGTTCAGCGTTCTATCAGTTTACGTTACTATCAGACTCCCATGCGTTGACCGAAATTTTTCGGCGCGTGACCGAAGCACACACACACACACACACACACACACACAACTATATGTCGACCTTTGCTTCACTATTCTCTCGTTGTAGGCAATGTTTGGGGCACAACACAATAATAATAAGTTACTTCTGAATACATCATAAGTAACATTATCTAAAATATAGGTAAGTCCAGGCAAAGTGCTTCGCTCATTTTTTTAAAAACTTAACCACAAGAATCTAATCATCATAGCCTGTCTTCTTTTTACAAAGTAGGAACCGTTGATAATAACCGCAGATACCAGCAAACTGAGGTCGTTTTCATTTAACTTTTATTTATTTAATAACTGTGCTGTTTACTTAGCATGTGTTTCTCTAAGTGGTAAAGCTGCCAAAAGCATGTTTGTTTAACTTATGAATCTCGAAATTACACGAGCGATATCTAAGACCTCGAAATTCCGATGATGCAATTCAAATAATAAAGTTTCAGTCTTATCCCCAACAGCGTATGCGATTATTCTTCCAAAAACGCGACTTTAACCAAAGACAAAATTTCACCCGCTATTAATGATTGCCCATAAAATCGACATGAAACAACCCTCACGTTCGCAAAACCTTAAATAAATGCCTATAAATCCGACCTCTTATGATATTTATATTTATTATGGCACTTAAATGTGTGTCTGTCCACACTGGGGTTATTTATATATTTTATATTTGAAAAGTGTCCTTGGCATCTTATTATTTGTCAAATATCTATTCAAGTGGATGATTTTATGACGCCCGGTTTTGTTTGAACGGCAAATTTATTGTTTTTTTTTTAATTTTTAAATTATGGTCGCGACAAAGTGTTAAAATAGCAATGGTATCATTTCAAATTATTCCTTTTGCTTGTTGGGTTTTTATACATTTTTTATTATATCTTTAAAGTAAAAATTATAATTGTTATTAGATATTCGAAAAACGCACTAAACAAACCAATAAGAAAATGGCGTAAGCTTTCAAAGCGTTAATTTTTTATTTAATTGTACCCCTGGGAGATATAACTGTTTCAAGTAAATGCTCCACGAGGAAATTTTGTGGGTATTTCCTCATGAATGTATTCTCCAAGGTAACATTCCTTATTGTGTAAATTATTAGGGAGTCCGGAAACTACATCTTGGTATATTTTTCTATTAAAACAATACAAACGACTTAAGTGCTAAGTTTATGAAAGTGCAGAAATCTCATGTGAACAGAAAAAAATTACAGTTAATTTTAATTGATTTTTAATGGACGATGAAGGTCACACGAAACATTGCTCAATATAAATGCGGTCATCCTGCAAATCATTCTGCCTGTTGTAGGATACTGTCAGGAAACAAATTTAATAACGAAAATATTAAAATTATTTTTGTTCGTTCTAAATGTTTTATTATTATAAGTAATTAGCATGTCTGCTCGTTGATGTGTATATACACAATATAAACAATCAGTCAACCCCTTTTATCGCGTTAAAAGCAAGCAATTTTTAATACTAACAAGGCTAATTTGCTTTGAAATGTATGTCAGTTATTTCAGTTATTTGACTCATTACGTAATCGAAACAATGCGCGAGGCCTTGGGATTAAAATCAAACATGATATCATGATAACTTCCGCATGTATTATTTATTCCCATGCAAATTTTGTTTGGTTTGTTTTTTTTGCTGCCAAATTACTGATTATTTTGAGGGTTGAATTTTAGCATAAAATATTAGTACCAACCGAGATCTGACACCTCAATGAGGATATCGTCAACTTGGGTTCATCTGCTCATTTATCACGCACGCTTTTCCTTTACCAAAGTAGGGAAAAAATATGAAAATTAATCTGCCTTGAGTGTTTCGTAATTTATTTTTAAGAAATAATTAAATTAAATAATTTCAGCACATTATAATTGGGTATTTATTAAGACAAAAATATTTTCTAAATACGTATTTGCTAAGTGAGGTAGGATTAAGACTTACTCGCTGCTTGTCATTTTTAATAAAGCCTGTGGCTTATTTTGAGAATTTCTTTAATTAATAAATCAGTTTTATTAGGAGAAAGCTTTGCAGTATAATAAAGAGGACATTCTAATCCATAATAAGCATAAAGTTATGAGGGATCTGGTTTATGGCCTTTCAAAGAATTTCCCACGAGGATGGCCAAATATTCATTAGGGGATGTATAAAACTTAGGCCTTGCAGGATCATTAATTTTGCTTTATGAGCAATTTCTTGGAAATTGCCTAAGTTTATGTATGATTTGCGGTGATAAATATTGAATTAGTTCTAAATTTTTAATAAAGTGGATTACTGTTTCACAAGGACGTAATCGATTTACATAATTTTATTTGTGTATATAGGACGTGTTTCAAAAATGTAGCGAACTTAATACAATAGGCGTTTTTTCAAATCATCCGCTAGACCCACAGCAGGGCGAACTAGTTTTAAACGTTACAGTTACAATACAAGTAATGCAATATGAAATACCGATTAAGTTTGCTAACGTTTTAAAAACGAAAAGCAAAATTTGATATATTTATACTTAGTAATTCAATAGATGGTAGCAGGTAATGTCAGGTTAAATTAGAACAGCATTGTGTTACGCCCGAGTTTAAATAAAGTTTAATAATGTAAAAAACCAACAGAATCGTCCTCTCTATTAAGCAACACCTCTAAGCCACTTTCAAGTGTTGCCCTAACACCTAAAAATTGCAGATGTATAAAAATGGCGAATATCAATACTTATTCTAAAGGCAGTAACTCTAAATCATCCCTAAGTGCTCCCCAACTTTTAAAAACCAAACATTCGTGAAAATGAAAAACATCGTCATCTTTAGTAAAGCAAATCATCATTCAGCGTTCAAATGGACCCAACTCTTAAAATAGAGAATTTGTGTAAAATGAAGAAAATCATCCCCCCTTTTAAATTAAATTATTTAATCAACCTTGAAGTACATCTCCAACGCCTAAAAATTAAATGTTTGTAAAAATGAAGATAATCATTTTCTTAATAAATACAACATCTCTAAATTACCACAAAGTGCACTTCCAACCCCTAAAAATCGAAAATGTATAAAAATGACAAGACTCACTCTGCATTCTAAAAGTAACAACATTAAATCACCCCCAAGTGCTCCCCAATCCCTAAAAACTGAACATTTGTGAAAATGAGTAAAATCGTTCTCTTTATCTAAGCAAATCATCTACAGCCTTCAAGTACACTCCAACCTCTAATAATTAAAAATTTGTATAAATGACCCACCCTCTTTATTGAATCAAATTATCTAATTTATCCTTATGTGCACCTTAACCCTTAAAAATTAAAATATTTAATAATATTAAATTATCTAATCATCCCTCAAGTGCATCTTCAACTCCTTAAAATTGAGAATTTGTAAAAATTAAGATAATCTTTATTACAGCAAATCATCCAATTCACACCGAAATGTACCCCAACCCCCTTAAAATAGAAAAAATATATAAATCATCTAAATCATTTCCTCTATTTTCGACATCTCCAAATCACTCTCAAATGTCAGTCAACACCTGAAAGTTAACATGACCAATGACCATGCAACGAAGAGTAACGTAATATTTTGAATAAAAGAATATTAAAGAAACCGACGGGATTATGCAAGGAAGGTCTCGTGGTGATTACCCAAGAGCTTTTTTTTATATAAATTGTCAGTATTATAGTGGAAGCGCTGCCAACACAATTTTCCATTTGTAGTATAAGGGTGAGAACGGTAGTAATATTATGGTAGCGGCGCAGAGATCCATACAGGTGCAGTATTATATTGGAGGTGTTACTAGCGAAATGTGTCGATTAAAAGCAGTTTGTCGCAAAAGAATAACTCAGCGCTATAATAAAATTACTGTGACCATTTTCTAGTTTATAATTAGATGACGCTTATTGTAAATTATGTGACGATATTATTTACTAGAGTCTTATCAATCACTTAACATCTATTACTATAGTGGTAGTAATAAATGATGCATTATTAGAAATACAAAAATTCTACATATATAAGTAGAAGTTATTGCAAACTTGCAAGTGTGTATGTGTAGGCCAGGGCTAGTGACATGTGTGCGCATGCGCCGACCGCGCAATTAATACGGCAAAATGCAGCTATACTTGGAGCTGGAGACGCGAAAATCAGGATAGTATTTACGAAGGTTTTTACGCATTTAGAGACAATTTTAAATAAGTTTCAGAGACTGTTGAAACTTGTCAAAGAAACAGAAACTTTAAATTTGAAAATGTTCATTCAAACTTTTCATGGCTCACGTCATTAGTTTGGTACCACAAAGTTGCAGTTACAGCATTTAAATAGCATTACATTTATTATTGCAAAAATCGATGGAAGACATTACAAAACAATTAGAGCATTTGAGTATCAGAAATATTTAGCTCATCAGCATCTTATAAAACACAAAGCATACAAAAATGTAAGAAGGTGAGGCTTAGCTCTATACGGAGAATATAAAAATAATTATAAATTAAAAAAAGTTTGAATATTAACAAAAAAATACGAGTTCTAACAGGAAAACGCAATTTCTCCGCGTTTGTAATTAGCGGTTATAATTGAAGGTGTAGTTATAATAGAACAGCAACACCAGATACGCGCTTGAAGGGGGGATGTTTTACACCCATGAGTGCAGATTGAAAAGCAAAGCAAACAGCGCTTAATTAATGACATATTGACTAAACCAACAAAGTTCAAAAACACTTTCCGCTCCATTTTAATGAGGCATAAAAATGGTAATTACTAGTTCCACGCACACGCGTAACTAATTTTCCTTCAAATATCGGCTGGAACGACATGAACCTAAGTGAGAATCACAATCAGCCGTTTCCTTGTAGCGAACTTCGCTTTTATATGTCCGATGATAAAATCTAAATGAGTAGTTTTACGGCTTCACGCAGGTTCCTCAGACTCACGCATTGCTTTAATAAACCTCCATACTTTGAATACGAGCAAACAGTGCCCCGAGGAGCTCCTCCATTGAATTACCGGGGCTGCTGAAGTGCGGTGTTCCCTCCCACAATGACACTAAAGGATTGCATTCTTTAGGTAAACTGTCATATCTGCAAAGTGCGCAGAGAATTTTGGAACGAGGAATATTACAATAACTCATCGCCAGAAGTAGAACCACGCACTCGAAACCTGATATCTCCCATCTGATTGTTTGGTTACTATAATCTCCCGATTCCAATCTAATCTGATTGCATATTATCTTAATAGATTCAACCAGTTATCTTGGCTCACAGCTTTCTGGTGATGATTCAATCGAATGCGATGATTTACTAATATGCACAATTATACTGCGCTATTAGTTATTACGTGGGACTGACAGTGGACGAGTTGTCTAGCTAGATAGCTCGTAAAACAACGGTTGGTGGTTCGAATCCACCTAGAGGCGTGGTAGAATTTTTCTAAAATGAAGAAACAGATGCCTCGACTATGGATGCTTGTAAATGCCCGGGTGTAGTAGCGGGGTGGGGAAATCAAGGATCTTATCGCACTTAACCATGCAGTTCGTATTTGTACACAGAGGGCCACCTGGCGGTTTGACATTACCTTAGTTTTGTGTGGATTTTGTAGCTTTGCTGCTTTAATTCCTCAACGTACATTATACAGGGTTTCCCATGAAACATGAACTATATGCAAAATGCATGGGAAATTATATTTACCAGATTTTATGTTCCCAGGATACTTTGGTTAAGAATCTAAACCGCATTATTGTTATTAGTGCCGTTTAGCTAAAAAGTAATAATTTTCACATTTAAAATAATGCAAAAATATAAATAAATATTAATAACTTTAAGGCGTGTCCTTTTAATTTGAGAGATACAATAATACCTTGTAATGTCTGCTAGGGACATGCTTAAGGCAGCTGTCTTTTATGCAGAAAACGTGGTTTCTAATCCTGGGTAGGACGAACTTTGTCAAACATTCTTTTTGGTTATTTATTTAATTTTTTAACTGTTTTACATACTCTAATAACTGAAATTTTGCGTTTATAACAATGAACTACGTATCAATTTAATTATTCCATTACCTGACGCATTGCAATTACAATTTACTGTACAAGTCGTGTTATTTTTACTATTTTATCGTAAGAACTAGTGTGCAAATTAAATAAATAGCTAAAGAAATTTAAAAAAGAGTTTGTATTGCCCAGGATTAAAATTCGGATTTTCTGCATGAAAGACAGCTGCCTTAAGCATGTCGCTACGTAGACATTTACAAAGTATTATTGCTACTCCCGGGTAAAACGACACGTTATGAATTTACTAAAATGTATTTAGATTTTTGCCGTATCTTAAATGTGAAAATTATTTTCTTTTTGACTAAGCGGCACTAAAAATAGATTATAACAATAATACAGTTTAAATTCTTTGTATAAGTATAATTGTATTTTATAAATTCTACACTTTATACCGGGTCTTGTTAGAGGTATAGGCTTGGTTGTGGTTAGTTCATGAACACGGTTTTTGTGCTAATTGAGATGTCAGAAAAAAAAACAATTGAACACTTTGTATATTTTTGCATATTTTAAAGTGGATAGCAAAAAATTATTGATGAAATACTTTTATGGCTAGCATCAAAACAACAAATAATTATGACTAATTTTTTTATTATCTCTTTCAGGTTACAGCTACATCAGAACTTTTGCATTTAGAGTTTAATGTTCGTTCAAAATATTCAAACATATACTGGGTGTTTCGTTCAAAAGGAGCTATTTTATAGAATAACTTGAACAGGCGACATTCAATTGTATTTTTGTAAACGCCATCTTATTCAGCATACTTCTGTCCTATTTGACCAAATTTCTAGCTCTAATAATAAGAAAATTAGCTGTAATGCCTAGATAATTTGATACACCCTATATATCAAACCTTGAACTCTCCTTGTAATATAAAAATTGTTTTATTTGATAGTTATAGATTTTTGTACGGCCAGTGATGTTATAATGACATCATTCTTAACACATTTACCACAATACTATGAAATTATTGTCATTTACTTGCGGTTGCTTAAAAACAGCCAAAATGGTAAAAAAATAATAAAAAATTCGAGATGTTCTACATGATATTCCGCTATTATTATTTAAATGCGCCTAACGCCGTTTGCGCCATGAGGTACGATTTGTTCAACTCACATTTTAACGTTATCCTTCTTCTTTTTTCTGTAGCATTGTGTTTGTCAACTTTATCAAAGTCTTTGAAAGTTCCTGTGTAATAATTCTCTGACAAAGTTTCAGATTTATGGGCGCGAAAGTTCTAGCTTCGCGCAGAACTTAAATTAAAAGTGCATAAATATATAATAATGCGGAGAAAATTGACGTTTCAGGCGCTTTTTCTCAACTTGCGAATTAGGAGGAATATTATGAAAAGAGGACGCGGAAAATGTTTTCAACTTTCACGCACAATGTTGTCTAATGAAATGAAAAATGCAGAACATTGTGAGTGTATTCCCTTTTTATTCACTCAAATTCTGTTTTTAACGGAAGTTTTTAGCCTGACTGATTTACCAAGAGAAAAATTTGCAAATTGTATTACCGTTATTTTTTACATAGAACAAAATCAATGTTACATGTATAGTCCGGATTTCTAGTCTAGTATTTAGTCAGTATTTAAATTACGAGACAATTAATTAATCATAATTTCTGGCATTATTTCTTTAAATGTATAGTTGGCGCTTATCTAAAATTGTAAACGAATTATCTACGAGCTTAGAATGATAACACATCCATATGTTTGGCCTTATGCTAGCTTGTGTAGATAGTTGTTAATATTTATTTGATCAGCTGGAATTGATGCATGTATAATAGTAAAATTAAAAAAAAAAACAGGGCTCATAAGCGTAGAAATAGAATGGCCATGAGTTTTAAAAGTGTTTCACGAAACAATTTTATGAAACTGCAAAAAAAACTTAAGAATTGCAGTACACAGCAACTTTTTCTAAATTCCCAACCGAAAAATTTTACGTATAACTTAATGAGTACGCTCATGGTTTTTGTTTACTTATTAAATTTTAACAAAACTTTTTGCTCTTCTGCGACTAAAAGTCCGATCTTCAGCCTTACATGATACGATAAAGATGAGCTTAAAAAACGACAAAAAAAGAAATAATGTTAGAATAGCGGTTTTCTACTCTAAAAAAATATAATAAACTTTTGGCTTATTTATATGTTAATGTCACTATAATTATCTTTCGTAAGGTTAACGATTTTCCATTAATCTTTTCCGGCTACTTTTGTTTAGAACTACCTAGGAAAGTAGTGAAAATTAATGAAAACACGATTTCAGATTTCATTTAAGTTATTTTTAAGCAGAGTAGAGGCACAGAGATCGTCCAATTAAATTGAATAATAATACCGATGGTAATTCCTCCTTCAGGAAGAACGAAATTTTCTGTCAAATTGATAACAAAACGGTTTCCTGCTATTGCGTGACTACGTTCTCATTGTGACAGCAAAATTTACTATGGGCTTTGTTGCGTAGAAGCTCTTTCACTAACGTCCTCGCTAAAGTTAAATTTTAGTGCTGCCGAAATGGCTAGCGTTTCCATTCCTACCTTGTTTAATAAATGCTTAATGAAGGTAAACTTTTGGGGTAACTCCGAGTGGACTTTTTGCAGACAGCCGATATAAACACGCTGCTTAATACCTTTTTTATGACTCGCAACCTTGTGGTGTTTTAGCTAAAACCGTATGTGAATATTTTGAATACAGAATATTGAATTAGTACGTTATCGGCTGTAGCAGGAGGTATACGTGAAAATTATGTGTCTATATTACTTTGCATTTGAATTTTGTTGCTAAACCTACCAATAATAAGTGATACATCAAAGGCATGGAACGAAAAAGTACAATTATAGTTCTTGTTTTCAATAATAGCATAATAAAGTAGGATGAACAATATGAACATGTTCAGTTGATTTTTTTTTCTATTTTTGGAGAGTTTTTTTCTAATATTTACCTTCTTTGCTATACGAAGTATAGCTATAGAGGAAGGTATTGTAATCGTCATGAAGGATTTGGCGCAAATGCGTTCATTCAACGAAGTTTTTTTCGCTTTAAGTTTACTGGCCGATATACGAGTTATGCCTAAAAAAAATGTGCATTTATAGCAAACGTTTTTATCCTTGGGCCTTGGGAAACCGACAAAATGGATGCTGCAGAGGTGTCTGTGTGTGCGTCTGTATACACTTTACAGTACAGACGCCTTAACGCAGAATTCTCAAATTTGAGTCAAAGATTGATACTTTCACCGGGATGCAAACGCAATGAAATGAGGTTGGTCCGCCAAAAAAAAGGGGGCGGGAAGGGGTGCTCTATTTCACTATAAATGCGCTTGAAAAAAAAGCTTATTTCGTATTACGCATGTCCAATTGCCGATCTGCACAAACGCAATCTTTCTATCGCCCCCCCCATCGAATTTTTGTTTTTTTTTAATTTTGGAATTTTGGCTTCAAAATCAGTATGAGCATATTAAATGACAATAGGAACTTGCCTTTGAGAAAACATCACTGATAGGTTTTTTTGGTTGTTTACTTGAACAGTTTAATTAAGTATTCACCAAATTATGCAATCGATTTAAGATTTTAACGGATAAACATGGTGTCAACTAGAAAACACAAAATATCATAAAAGCGGACGATTACTTCCAAAAATGAGGCGGAGGGGGAGTGGTGTTCTACTTCCATACATACGCGTTCGGAAAAATGAACCTTAGGTTTGTATTCTACACATTCCACGTTTCCTACCCCCTCTCATATATCAAAAACGTACGAGTTTCGGCTTCGAAATCGGTATGAACATGTTAAATTAAAATAGGAACAATCTTTCATTGGAAAAGCACCTTCCAAATTGCCCAATCTATTTTTGATTTCAACGAATAAATATTGTTGCGATGAACAAATACTGAAAGCTAAAATATCAAAATTTTCGGTTTTCAATAATTTGAATAATTTTATCAGTTATTAAAGTTATCAAAAACTTTCAAAATTATTCCGAAATTTTTAAAAATTTCAAAACCTGCTCTAAAAAATGCGCGCGTTAACTACGGTCAGCGAGTGGGTACGCGCCTAACATGTCCGCGGCCTCACGCGTAAAATTAAATTATATGCTACGGTGAAACTTAAATAAATTACATTTCAATAAAATAAATCATAAAATGAATAATGTATCATTAGATAGTAAATGATTATTAACCGTGAACAATGCAAATTTTTGTTGACTTAAATTTTGTTTTTGACGTCAAAAATTAATTTAAGGCTGTCTAAATATTCATTAATGGCAGAAAATCATTTATAAACGTCCGAAAATAATAATTAATAAATTATGGCCAAATAATAGCATTTGTGTCAATTTATTATTAAATTTTAAATTGTTTAAACGGTTTTCAGATGCCAAAAAAAGATTTTTTGATAACAAAAAGAATTTTTTGATGTCGAAATAAAATATTTATTGATGTCAAAATAATCTTTTGACGTCAGAAAATAAATTATTATTGACGAAGATATAGTTTTTCAAACACTTACAATAAGAAAATAATTTTGGGACGTCAAAGATTTATTTTGACGCCAAGAAATAAATTTTCTAAAATTTGATCCAAAAAAAAGTCTAAAACGTTTTTGACAGCAAAATCCATATTCTGCCGTCAAAATGTATTTTTTACGCAAATAAATGTTAAATGAAAACTAAAACAGTGTTTGATAAAGTTCCGTTTCAGTTTGCGGGGTCTTATTTTCTAGTTTATTTGTTATCTTTACAATAATGCTTCCGGTGGCGCAGAATCGAAAAAAAGCCGTAGAGCCTCTCTCTATTTAAGCTTATATTTAAAAACATCAATTTTTGTTTTCGTATCTACTAATTAATTTTTCATTTTAACTTGTCTATCGAAATTAAAAGTAAAACAATTTTTACCCCTTACCTATAACGTTAGAGTTAACTTTCGCTCTTGACGGTTCTCTTCCATCATTTTATGACATAAATTCAATAACAACTTTAGGAAAGTTAAGATGGTTTTCCAAGTTGAAACCCAGGTCTTTTCGTCGATAGCCTTGTGTGTTACCCGGAAATCATCTTGTGAGTGACTGCTGTCTGTGAGGGTTTTCTCTTCCTTCATTTTAGACTCGTGTTCTGCCAGCTTACGTTCGCCAATTCGCTCGGAATGAACTTGCACCATTAAAAAGCTTTCATCGTCAATCTAATTACTATATTTTGTACACATCCGAGTTACCTCTGTCAATGGCTTTTGGGTGGTGTAATTTTCTAGAAGTCCTTTGAAAGTAAAAATTTCGTTTTCCCGAGGTACATGGGGACGTCAATAAACTTTTATTTTCCTGTCACTTTATCCCTTTCTAAGTGTGCCCTTCAAGATCCTAATGTGCCGTAACGTCTTCTTCTCTATTTAAACAGATAATGTTGTACGGAAAGGTTGTGTTTTGAAAGAACATTGTCATGAAAATAAGGTTGGAGGGTACGGAAGCATAAAACGACACCGCTTCGTCCTTCCAAGGATTACAACAAAGCGTCCTGATCCTAGTGCACTCAACAATGACACTTGAATTCCTATTTATGCGACCGCCAGCTGAGCTCGCGAAGGATTAGCTTAGCTTTGCAAAGGCTCTCTGCTTGCACAACACTCTAAAGATATATTCAAGATTCGTGTTTAAAAATACCTGAAAAAACTCACTGTTTTTTCTGATGTTACTAACAAACAAAAAAAAGTTTTTGTTGGACTAAAAATTCCAGACATTCTTATATTAACAAGCGGAAACTAACTTAATACCGACACAAGGTTGTTATTTATGTTTGGGAAAAGGAAAATGTTATAAACTCGTCGCCAATTTTGTTGTTTGTATTCTTGGTATGTCCAATTTAGTTTCAGTATTTTCAATAAAAGAAATGAACAGTGATCCAAAAAAAAATGAAAGTAATTATTAATAATAAGTAGAAAAAAAAATTGTATAAGCGCAAGAAATGCTGTGGAATAAATACTAACGGCGAACAAAATTACGATTTTATCAAGTCGCTAAATAATTTTAAAGTCATTTCAATCAAAATTGATTTTTATACATCACACATTGAACTTCAGACGTCAAAAACTAATTTTTTGACGTTAAAAATTAATTTATTGACGTCATTAAAATCATTGAATTGCGGTTAAAAATATTTCTATTACATTTTTGGCACCAATGACGTCAAAATTACTTATCAACGTCTGAAAATAATTAGTTGTGGTATAAGAATAGCATTTCTATCGATATCTATATATTAAATCTTTAACTGTCTCACCATAACAAAACGATGGGCTTTTACATCTCGACACAGTTATCGGCCGTGTTTTTGCAATAAATTGTGTTTATCCGGCGTGTTCTGGTAATACATTTTTTGCTGCTAGAGACGAGACCGCGTGCCGCGGCTTATAAACAAATCCTATTTCAGACACGTACATAAAAGAATATTTATTGGTATTATTGTAACAAGCTTTCATAACTCCAGCACACACGAGGCATGCCAGCAGAGCCCCCGCTTTTACACAAGTGGCCCAGCGAACAGCTTCGGTAGAGTCGTTCTTACAGATTGCTTTAGTTTACATTATTAATACATAGACGCTATTGTTCTCTATTGTTGAGACGTACGATGTACCCCCTAGAAATTACTAGAAAATAAGCCTAAATTCACTACATAATTAAGAAAGGGCTTTTCCTAAAATTATGCGTGTTTTTCGTAAATAAAACAACTTAGTCTTCTCAACAAAAAATTAGTTAATTATTAAATGCTACATATATGTATACGGTGTTCCAATTTTATTGTTGGTAACTTTGACTATACCTACGTTTTGCACCGAAATTTAAGAGACCCGTGTTTTTTTGTTTTCCTTAATTTCGATTTTTATTGAAGTATTGTTTGACGTCAATAAATGTGTATTGACCTGAAGAAATCAATAACGATACCTTAAAACATTTTTGGTAGTGCAAAATGTATTTTTTGACATCAAAAAATTATTTTCAGGTTATTTATCAATAAATGATTCACACCTGAAAACTATTTTTTTAAAGTGGGGATTAGACAAAAATAATTATTAATTTAAAAATCGATTGTTTTCGACATAAATAAATTATTGACCAGAAAAAATGTGTTTTTGACGTCAAAAAATTGATTTAATGTCTAAAATAACTTGTAGACGTACAAAATGACTTTTTGACGCCAAACAATCGTTTGTTGACGTTAAATATATATATTTTTTGACGTCAAAAATTTATTGATTGGCGTCAAAATATCTGTTTAATTTATTAATAATTAGATACATTTTTCTAATTCTCACTATAAGAAAAGTATATATTGCAATGATATGCGTGGTCTTGTACTTACCAGGAAACAATTCCCTAAATGCCCGCAATTCATGCAATTCTAAATTATATTATGTATGAGACTCTTTGTTAACTTTCTCAGGGTCGTTATTTAGCTATTTAGATTTATTAATAAATGAATAAGAAATAGAACAAACACAAAACAATATCAACGTTACAACAAAAAAAAAATTATTTAATAAAACAAATTTTGAATGAAGTTTTTCGAAAAATCAAAAAGGTTTTACTAACTACTATCGTCCTTTACAAAAAACACTTATCTTACTGTCTCCTTATAGAGATGTCCTTTACCAAAGGCAAAAGATGAATATCCAATTTCTATTTTACTAGTTTGCAGGTTCCTCATGTAACGACAAACACTCGCCTTTAATTTAAGTCCTCCTCTGTATTGCTTTTAGGTTATTTTATACTTGGTTTTACCACCATCACCACTGGAAAAACTTTCTGGATCGCTTTATACTTCTGGACTTTCCACAATTCGTTGCTAATTACTTGTATCCTCTTCTTTTATATTCAAAATTACTTTTACGTTACTTTTTTACTCGTTTTTCCTCTTTATATTTCCAGAGGATCAAAATTCTCTGTCTTTATTTACCAAGACGAGTCGTAACTAATTAAAACAAATTCTCTCTTCTTTTGTCCTCCTTCTTTGATTCCCTTTTTTTTAACAAACAAGTAAATCTCATGACCATGAATATTCTTTAATACGTTTGTGACATTGACACTGACATCCAAACTGACATTAATCGACGCACAAATCAAGTAACTCTAAAACTTCATATAAATTAAACCTTTTGAACAATTCTGAACTAAATTATAATTAAAATTAACATAAATAAAAATCGTATCAATCTGATTGTGTTTTTCTTTTCTTTCAGTAAAAACAAACCTCACAAATATGAAAAATTTAAATTATATAAAAACAACCACAGTATTAGAATTTATAACAAGAAATTACAGCAAAAATACGCAACCCTGAGTTTAAAAGTTAGAAAATCAAAATCTTAAAAATTCTCACAAACCTCCAATCGCAATTTGAATTGCAGCAAACATCCCAAAACTTGCCTTCCAGGAACTACAATACCCCAGTCAAAACATACACCTCCAAATATCATAGCAATATGTATATGTTTTGAGGCAACTAAATTTTTTGGCGTCAAAAAATCATTTGTTGATGTGAAAAACAACACACTTTTTGTAGTAGAAAAATTGATTTATTGATGTCCAAAAATCTATTTTATTTATTAATAATTAAATACATTTTGTAATTCTCAGATTTTTTAAAATATATAAAAATTCTTTTGAGGCTATTAAATGCTGCCATCAACCGGTGTAACAAAAAGTAAAACGGCGTTCCAGAAAATACCAGAATGACGCAAATGAAGAAGTTTCCTAGAAATACATGCAGAGTATATTGAAAACTTTCGATATCTGAAGAGATTCCTTTTTTCTTTCAGAAGGGATACGTATTTAATTTTTGATAGATTTGACGGTGTTTTGAAAGCAACGTTGAAACCTATATAAATTGATTACGTATTTCTCGAATTATCCAAATACACGTATTTTCCAAAATTAATGTTTAAATGCAAAACAAAGTTAAATATAAATAAAAGGAATTTGCAACTAACTAAAATCTTCTACGGGCACACAATTCTTAGGGATATTAGGTAAAGATCGATAACCAAAGCTCACAAATTAATGGGAAGCTCGTGTGGACTACATTTATTCGAAGGTAGCTCCATTTATATATTCCTTGCGAGTTCTATCCAATTGAACAGAGATGAATTGGATCAGAATAAACTTTTAAATACTATTTGTTTCTAAACGACATTGGAAAAAGTTAAATTATTAAATTTACATAATTTATTAAAGCGAATTTTAACATTTGTACCTTTTTCATAGTTAGTAGTGTAAAAGGAAATTTTATGATAAAAGGATAAAATGTACTTTTAGCATTATAAACAAAATTTTCTGGGCATTGGTCTAAAAGTTTTTTAAAGTAACATCTAAAAACTTTCATAGATTTGAGTATGAGATTTGTAGGCAACAGTAAACGAGGTTGGTCCGCACAATATCGATATGAGAAGCTACAACTAACGGTATGAAAAGACAATTCCTACAAACATTTTAAAAGATCCGGCAATTTAAATTAATATCAATCTCTTAGAACTACTGGAAGCTTGGAACTGAGACGCGTGTATTAAAAGAGCTTTCTAGGAGGCGATAATGTAGAGAAAGCTCGTAAAACTTTTAAATGGCATATGGTTGTTTGTGGGTTCATAAAAACTAACGTTATGGGATGGGATGCTTATTTAGAACGATCGTGGAGAACTTGATTTGGAACGGCTTGGAAAATTCAGCGGACAATTTTTGGTTTAGTTTCAAAGTACAGAGTAAAACTAATTACAGCATTTAAGAATAGATGAATAGAATAATTCATGTGTGCCTTGAGGCAACAACGAAATCAATTGGCGAACTTTTTGTTATATTTTTCCAAGGATAACGAAAAGCAATAATAGGAGACTGTATAAAAGCTCGGTATAAGGTTTTCTAATGAGAAAGCTTAATAATTACATTTTGTAAAGAAAACCGAGTGCAGGTCGTTTCCAAGCAGCGAGTTTGCGTGTACAGAATCCATTAATGCACTGATTGAATCGAGGAAACCCGTATATCCATTCAGTTCAACCGAAATTCAATATTTGATGAACTTTTACAGACAAAAACTTGGGAGAGTAAAGTGCCTAAAGCCCGGAGCGTATAACGCCGTACTTGGATCTTGTCGGTTATCACTGATTCCCGACCAAGATTTGGTTCAAACAAAAGGTTGATCAAGTGAACTGGAGAACGAGAAGGCACGCGTGTAGTCCTTGCCTTGGCGAAAAGAAACCTCTTGAATTCTGCTTCCGATAGGCACAGGATATTGAAAGCGCTTCCGGGCTTCACTTTGCAAATACTCGTTCATTTCGCCCGCCCCTACGTGGATCGCACTGATTGCTGGATCTTCCCAGTTTGCTTATTCGTTTTACTATTGTTAGTCTTTCGGCGTCAACTCCTGTCCGGCCAATCGTAATTTAATTTACTGATTGGAAAACTTGTTTGCGCTTTCGAATTTTGATTAACTCACTTAAAACGAGGAACAAAATCGGCTGCAACTAGCGAAACGTACAGTCCGGAAACGAACTTTATTAGTTTTTCCAAGGGGGTAGTTTAAATACAGGAACGCTCAAATTCGCTTTCCTTCGGAAATTAAAATATTAAATTTAAATTAGGGACGAAATGTGCGGGCATTTTACGTCTTATTTTACTACGAGCAAATTTTCAGGAGTTTCGGATTAATGGAATAAGCCGCTTTAGTTAAAATTTCAACGGATTTATTTTGTTGTTCTTGTCTTTAGTGCTTCTTCTTCGAACGATGTTCGAAATAATTGCTACGTGGTTTAATCGCATTTCATTATTTAACAACCTTGAACTTTAAAGCTTCTGCCTAATTTTACACAATTTGAATCGAGAAAATAATTCTGTTTTTGAATTATTATTATACGCACAATTGTGTAAAGGTAAGCTTCGAGTAATGTTACAAACTAGTTAAGTAGGTAACAAGTTTTATGTAAAAATAATAATAAAATTCAATTACGTGAATTGATCAATAACGTTTTCTTGTGTTGTCATTTTTTCGAGGTCTACGGTACTGTTTTATAAATTTTATAAATCGTCGTTTTTCTGAAGAAAATATTAAGTACTTACACTTACATAACACTTTAGTCGTTTCACCATGGTTAATGTATAGTAGATTAACTACTAAAAATGCCATCTACATATTAAATCCGGATCCCTTCCTCCTGTCTCGCTAGGAGAAGCCAAATACGTACCCATACGTTATGGCTCGTATTCGTATTTGCAGGTGTGTGTGTGAGGCCAATATACATTTTTCGATGCAATTTTAAAAATTGTGTTTACTGACCCTTCATCAGCAATCTGATCTCTGCAGTGGGCGGACGCATAACCAGCCAGGCAACGGAGTTCTGTGACTAAACACGAGCACTTGCAATAAGCACTTATAAAAACGTGTTACAAGATGTGTATATAATATTACTGACATGTGGACAGTCTTTAAGATATGTACAAGTAAACGCAATTATACAAACTCCAGCGATCATGCGGACAAAATAAATAAGAATATGTATTTTATGAGTATCGGCTTTGGTCGAAAGAATTCTTTACACTAAACTTGACCCAAAGATTAAGGAGCTAGAGTTACAATAACAACCCGAAGAATTACGCTTAATAATTCGCTTTTCAATGCGCGATCCGCTACACTACCTACCTTATTAGCTTATTTAATATTTAAAAAAACAAACAAAAATAGCGTGGGAAGTAGCTCACGGGTTCCGCTAATTCAAATATTAATTTTATCTTCTAATTGATACAACTTGTTAATGTATAAATTAACTATTAATCTACAGGGTGCGTGAACTAAACTGTTATAAGCTGATATATAAGGGCCATATATTAAGCTAATTGGTTGCTTATTCGTTATAGTACTTGATCCCACGATCGCATGTTGCACCCGCCGGTAAAAAAGTTTTACTCTAAAAAAATTTTTTTAACATGGGTTAGCTGCATACCACCATGATTTTACGAAAGCGTTGAATTATCTCAAAAACTGTTAGTGATTTTGTAAATAGCTTTTTTTGTGTGTTTTTAAATGGAGAATATGAGTTTACAGACAAAACTTTGAAAATTGTATAGATATAAAATATTTATTTTCGAAACTTTTTTTACTTATTTTTCTGCCTACAATGTGTCGTAAATGTTGGGTCATTATTCTGGCATATTCAAAGCTTTAGCGGTAACAAATAAAGACTTTATCGAACAGAACTTTCCCATATATTCCATCAATCACTTTTGGACAAAATTGGCAGAAAAGCTCTCAACTTCAAAGATTCATATTTCATTAACGATTAATGTAAATATCAATTTTGTCCTTTCTCGACATAAAATGTAAACAAAAAATATCAATTAATGTCATCAATACGGACAAAGCACATGCACAATTTTTGTTGAATATCCATGCAAGATACACAACAGGCCGATATAAGCAAACTTCTATTAACGGTAGATAAATGTGATTTTACGCTAGTAATTATTAACCAATAAATTTCCCCACAATATAAATTATATAACGAACTATGTAAATTCATACGGTGGAGCAGAACGAACATATTAGCGCGTAAATTGCTAATTTCCCTGCGGATTTTCTCTAATATTAATAGATGTTTAAACCAGTTGTGGGTTGTGGAGTAAAATTTCATCGGGGAAAATTGTGGTAGATTGAAATGTACTACGGTACGGTGGCTCTAATTTCTGATCAGGGAAAGGTAAGGCAGACTATTTAAACCTATAAGCAATTAAAATTTACAATTCTGTACTATAAATAGTGTCTAAAGCTTTATTTCTGGCCATTCAGGAAGTATAAAAATATCTTTTAATTGTGAAAGTGTCAAAGGGGGTCAGGTTTGATGGCAGTAAATTGCGAAGGCATGCCTGAAGTTTTTCCATACGCTTCGTTACATAACCTCACTATAAACGGTCTTTTGATTTAGTGCTCTCAATATTAATTGCTTATTAACTACTGAATAATGAAACGCTATAGCATAACAAAAATAATTTCATTACATAAGATGCTGGAAATGCCAGCCGTCTTCTTGGAAACAATTTAACATTCTGCAACCGTTCATAATATTTTCTAGAATACGTTCTCAGCCTTTCATGTTATAAGCTGCCTAAGATTATGTAAATAATTATTAGTTGGTGTGGCGAAAATAATGTTTTTTTTCCAAAAGACAAAAAGATACAACAAAAGCTCAAAGGACACAAACTGGATCAAAATCTTGACGAAAACTGACGTTCTTTATATGTTGCGGGTGGGATTGTACGTCGGATTATACGTTGAAATGCTCGGATGCCAGATTTTATCAACAAATACGGTACTAAGCAGTAGCAAACGGTAGCACGCAAAAAATATTAGTAAGCGGTAGCAAACGGTAGCATACGGTAGCAATTAAGATACAGTAGCTAACGGTAGCAAACGGTTATCAGTAAGAATATCTGATTAGGCAGGATTACGACGTTCTGGTGTAAACATTATTGAATTTAATTTTCCTACGGGTAAGACAGGTATAGCGGACAGAACAGGTATTTCTGTTGGTTGGTAGTAGAGCTAGACTGGAGGCTTAAATTTGAAAAAATGAACTGTGCTTGTTACGGTCTGTTTTTGCTTTTATATAGTGGGGATTAAAATACTTCAATTCTTACTCTAATTAATGCTCGCGTTAACAGTGAACGGGTAGGGACTTCTTAGCGGTTTCTGTTGAGGTCACCCGTAAAATTAAATTAAATGTTTAAATAAAATAACATTTCAATACAAAATAAATTTTAAAATAAATATCCATCACTACAAAGCCACAAGGAGTTAAATCACAAGACCTCGCAGGTCACCTGATCACAGCATTTTGACTACTTATTCGGTCATCAAAAAGTTCACGAAGCATGGCAAACTTATTCTGTGTTCAGTAAGCTGTTCTTCCGTCTTGCGGAAATAATCCTGCTGTAGTTTATCATCGTGCAGTTCTTCCAAAAATGGTTGTAAGATCTCCTCCATATATGGCTGCGTTGAAGTTATATAATTATGCAAATTTTTAATCTAAAAATTTGGTGTGACAGAAAGTTTTCAACGGGTTTCAATAAACTCCTTCCACTAAGGCTACCCAAACTTTAAATATTTTTAGAGTACAAATACGTCTCAACATATTGACGAGGATTTTCAACATTCCAAGTTTTCATATTTTGCGAGTTGATATAGCTCAAAAGACAAAACCACGCCTGTAATAAAAACTTTTGATTAGTATATCATCATCATTATTTGTTTAAAAACTATTCACAAAACTACACTTTTTGCGGTGGTGAACTGGCAGCAATACACAGCGGATGATGCAGGGTCCGTTTAAACTGTTTAACGTCAACTAGAAATTTGGCTATAAATTTTGTCATGTACGGAATATGTCCAAACCGCGACCACCTGTTACGAAACAAAGATTTAACCAAAAATCCCGTTTGCTCTAAGGTGCAAGCCATTTTGCAACCATCAATGCTAGTGAGAAGTATTCATATATTAGTTAAAAACAAAACTTCTTTATTAATTAATATTATTTTATTTTATTATATATTTATTAATATAGGTGCGTATAACTTATTAGCAATACAGCTACAGTTGAAGTAATATATATTTTATGTACATGCTTACGTGGGTGCAGAGTTTTCTTTTAAACCACGCAACAATCTGCTAAGGTACTCCATTCTATGCACTTAATATTAAAAGCATCATGCATATTGAAATCACTTCTGCATTCTGCATGTGTGATATGAAATACTAGAGTAGGTCATATGCATATAGTACACAGCATGAAGTATTGATCAACTCTAAGTTACCTGTTTACGTATAGCCCATGGCAGGCGTAGAGTTATGAAAGTTCGTTGTTGCAGCTTAATCGCTTTGTTTCTGGGTGCAAATAAATTTGTATGGATATTGTTGTAGCTGCTATACATATACCGTCATTTTGTTATTAAAAATGCTATGTTAACATTCTGAAGTTTAACAGACAAGCGGAATATTATAATATTTCTGTGTTTTTAATGAACATAAATTTGCCTAATCAAATGGGTTTAGACTGGGATTAATAAATTAAATTGTTTGGGGAATTTAAACTTTGGCAATTTCATTTCGTTCCTTGACGCAGTAAGATATACCAGTCTTGAAAGTTGATGAGATCAACCTGTACCTTCTACTGAGCTTAAATTGCATATGAATAATATTAGATGTCGTCATCTCGTCTGGGATGTATATTAGAAAATATATTGGATATGCTAAGTGTATGTATTATAAAATAATATAGCTGAGCAAAGCTAGGCACATATTAAAAAAAACTTTTTTTATTTTAAACAACATTTTATGGTTTCCTTGTCTAGAAATTAGTTGATTGGTATACGTAATGAGCTTAAGCTTCATTTTGTTGGGAGATACCAAACAATTTTAGAGCAGTATATTAAGGTAATCCGAGAATCCTCGTGGCTGCTGTATTAGGCACTTGTCTTGGATAATACCTGGTTTTATAACGAATTCTTTGGCAAGTAACTTGCTTAGGTTTTAACTTGCTACAAGTTTAAGTTTGAAATTGTGACGCTTTCTTCAATTCGCGGGTGAAGTTGTACGTTGGTTTAGACGTACAACCTAATGCTCAGGCGCCAGATTTTATGATAGTATTTACTTTTCGGACGTACTTCACTGAGCGAGTACTTTTCTCTAATAGAATTGCACTTTGTGATAAACGTTTTTTCTCCACTATGACTTTTTGGCGAAGACTATGCCCTAGTTTGACTTCACTTTTTGGTGAAGGTTCTTCCCTAGTTTGGCTTCATTTTTTAGGAAGGCTTTTCCCCAGCCAGCAAATACGGAAGTAAATCTCAAACAGTAGCAAACGGTAGCAAATAAGATATGGTAGCAAACACGATGCGGTAGCAGCCAACTAGGTTTCATTCTGTTCTAGTGTAAACGTTACTGAATTTAATTTTCCAGTAGGTAAGGCAGGTATATCGGTTAAACGTGATTATGGCGGATATACGAAAGCAGGAGTAAGACAAAGAAAAAAAAACTGCCTCGTGTCGGGTCGCCGCAATAGACTTCAAAAGAAAAAAGTGAGAGAAATAAAGAAAGAAGAGAGAGTAAGAATGGAGTAACAGGTAATTAACACAATAATAAAGTAAATGCAAAAATCACCAGAATGATACAGGTATTACTTACTCAGTATACTTCCTAGGATCGGTTACCTCAGCTGTTTTTTTGTGTTCGGTTGTAGATCTGGACTGGAGAGTTGAAGTTGAAATTATGAACTGTGTTTGCTATGGTCTGTTTCTAATTTTATAGCCTACCTGCGTAGCGGAGACTAAAATTTTGTTAAATCTACTCTAGTCAATGCGCGCGTTACAAGCCAGTTTACAGTTGGGACTCGCGCGCTTTCCGTCGGTTACATCGAGGTCACGCGTAGAATTAAATTACATGCTTAAATAAAATACATTTCAATACTTAAATAAATTCAAAAATAAACATGCATCATAACAAAATCTATACCAAATTAGTTTATACGATATCAAAATGATAACGTTGCTAGGAACTCTCTCAAGTGTTTACAATAAAATATTTAAAAATGTTCGTTGCATTTACATGACGATATGCATTACGGTATGAGATCACAAAAGCAATATTTCATCTCAGGTCTAGCGAAATGAAGTACATATTTTAATAAATCACAATGTTTTCGTTTTATTTGTGTTGAATTTACTAAAAGCGCACCGTAAATTGTAACAGAATCATAATTCACCCCTGCAGAAAGGTATTTACATTTTAAATAACCCAATCGAATTTATTATGGAAGATGGTTTGTAAAAGTCTGTAATATTTAAATCAACAGATTGCTACTTACTAACGCAACTTTATTCTTGATTGTATAAAAAGTTATGATGAGAAAATTACTTTGATTCTCACTTTTTGCACCCTTTGTAGTGTGCATGTTGTTTTTTTGATTAAACACTTTTTAAAAGTATGCAGACTTGCAAAATTTCTTGGAAGGATTTACGATGTAGCAAACTCCCTAGTGGATCAGTTCTGATGTACCTTGACAGCATTGGCGCTCACTAAGCTCAATTACAAATTCAGCAGTTGTCAAAATTAATTATTCAAGGTGTCTCGTTGGGGGCAATTTCAGAAACAAATGTCAAGTGATGCGGGTAAATGCAATAATGAATATTTAATAGATCAAATTACAAGAACGGTTTTGATTAAAAATTGACGAATGTCTTGATAACTATAGTGTTGCAAAATTTTATAAAGATATTGACACGATTTTTTTAAATCAGAAAATTCAGTTAATCAAGTAGGTGGCTCTGAGCGGTACAAACTCGGCTCGCAAAGCACTGGATCAGTACCGGTTGTACGAGTCAAAAACGTTTTTGGAAATGCAACCACAATAAATTGGCACCAGTAGATCTTACTAGTTCAGAATTTATTTTGCAGAAATAGAGAAATCTTTTTAGAAACTCAAAACACATGATTTATTAACGGTTAATTTCAATTTAGACTGAAACGGAAACGGTTACTTATGGGTCATCTCATAGTTGCTACATATAAATTTAGGATTTACTTAGAACCAGAGACTTAAATTAAAAAAATCGGAAAATTTCATGAAGCAGTGAGTTTGTGTTAGTTGAAAACGTGTTGTGAATTTGTGCGTGTGTGAACTCATAGATTAATGTAACGCAAACCGTAAAAATTTAAAATAATTTAAGATAAGGAAATGTGGTTTGGTAAAATGGGTTTAAGGTTTTAGTAGAGTGCAAAGCGAACCCTATCTTGACTGTCGTGGAATATAAGAGGTAAAAAGCTACGACCTTACAAAAAATGTTTCTTATGCCCCAAGCATTCAAAATCTGTAAATTGTCAAAAAAGCCACCTGTGCAAAACAGCATTAGATAACATTTTCGAGTTAGAGATACGGCGAGATATTTCAATATTACAAATACCGGTGGCAAATATTTAACAAGATTCTGTGGCGTTTCTATTTAAAAAAATATATTACATTTGTGAAAATTCACGGTCCCTTACGGAGCTAACATGTTTTAAATGCGATTTTTTCGCTTCGAACGTATACAAAATTGTAATTATTTTCAAGTTTTTTTTTGTTGGTAACACTGTTATATCTGCCAAAGTATTGCGGCTACAAAAAATAGTATTGGTGATAAATTGTGGCTCTGATAATGTAAATTACATAATTTTACAAAGTGTAATAATCACACAAATAATATGAATAAAACGAGTTACAAATATTTTTAATAATTTATAGGGTGGTTGCTTTCACATGTGTGAGTCACGAGTTCTCGCTGTTTTCTTCTGGTGCGCTTATTCCCCTACCAACATTTTAGTAGGGTACTAGTTGGCATCAAGCCGCAGACGAGCAAAACGTTTATATTTAAATTTCTAATATTGTTGGTGTTAGCAATTCTTTTTTTTTAATCTGCAAATACAATATGGGGAATTTTGCAAACAGTACCGAAAAATCTGGGTGAATATGGCAGTTGGTATGAACATTAGGGAGGAAATAACAGAAATTGTCAATCTAAAAATTCGTGAAGTATTTGATTTTAGAGGCAGATGAAGGAGTTTCAATGCGAAAAATATTTTTGATATTAACAAATGCCTCTTCTGTCATCATAGATAAAATCAGAAGAGGCTTTCGCAGGTATTAACAAAAAATACAATTAAAGTTGTTTTCAAAGTGTTTAAAATTTTTAAATATTGTAAAAAGTTTTCAAAAACAAAAAAAAAAGTTTTAAGAAATATTGATATTTTTAAAATTTTCAGAATTATCAAAATTTTAAACATTTTTAAAACATTTCATTATTTCCAAATGTTTTAAAAACGTTTAAACTCTGTTTAAATATAATCTTAAAATTGTTAAAAAAGTAAAAATTTAGAAATTGTTAAAAAAAATTTGAAATACGTTTTAAATTTCAATGAATACGAGGAAGGTCTCGTGGCGGTTGCCAGACAGCTTGTTTTGGTATTATTATTCATTGAACATATTTTCTGAAACATTTAAAAACCAATTCTTTTGTTTTTATTACTTTTCCTTACTTACTGAAATTTGGAAAGTTATGATTTCATGCAAATTATCGAATTTCAGATTGTAACGGAAATACGCGACTTGGGATCCAAGGAACCCAAAAAGTGGTTAAAAAATGTCTGTCTGTGGGTGGGTGCGTTAGTTCCCCTATATTTCTGGAACCCTTTAACCTATTTTTACAAACTTGATGTGTGGATGTTGTTTTTTAATTCATTTTTTCTTTCTTTAACTTTTGTTGAAACAATGTTATTTAGTCACGTGTTTCCCCCATTTTTAAATCTTACTGCAACTTTTACTGCAATGTTTAGTATAGATTTTTACAAATTTTGAATAATTAACTTGAATGTTGTCAAAACAAATTAGCATTGCAGCTACACAAAAAGGATTTCAATAACCATTAAAAATTTAAACAAAATCTGAACAATTTATTTGCAATTTTAAATGTCACATATTCCCATAAGCCAAATGAACAGATTACACATAAAACTGTACATTTTTGTTGTTGAGATGCATCACTTATCCTATGGCTACGCTCACGAAGGAAAAGTCCGAACGAAGATCCTTTGTTCATTAGTTCTCTCCGAAACCTAAGTGTGAAAGTCGTTTTATAAATTTTAGAAAGTGATGCCACGACACGTGTCCATAAAGTTTATTCAATTTTTCACGAGTTCTTTTAGAAATAATAGATAAAACAACGCCTAACGTTATCCTTACTATTTCACAATTTTTCTCATTATTAATTCAAACTTGCCTCGTTTATACTCGTTCGCTCTTCTTTAGTTTAATATCGGTAAATGGTAAATCTTGAAGGTTATTCGTAGAGGTGGCCGTAAAATTCTTCGTTTCATGTCAATTCATCCTTTATTCATTTGCCTTTCCTTTCAGACCCGCCCGCATTTCCATTCTGCGGCCGCCCATACCAAAGCGCCCAATTGTTTTCAATACATTTTAACACACCTGTTTTATCAGATCGGAACTTTGTCGATTAAATTATACTTTTAAATTATAGGTGCCCCGTCCGATATTTTACTGTACAAATGTTCGTTCGAAATTCATTTTCCGGAGCTCTTTGCTTCCGGTGCTTTTGTGTTAGCATACAATTTCGCTTAACAAAACGAGTTATAGATTCGACTTTTAATATCCCGGAAATTGGGAAAAAAGAAAAACAATTACTTGCTTGCTTGCTTTTCTTTGAAATTCGTTTAGAAATATTATTTCGAAACCATTTATTGTGTAATATTTGGTTAGTACTACGAGGAAGTTGTCAATATTACTATTTATTTTCGGCTTAGATCGCTTCGTTCGGGTATTACAACCAGCATAATCAAGTAAGGACCGACCTGGATTTGCTCTAAATGTTTGAGCTATAGGTTTTCGTGGACCCTGCCTACCTAAACAGGGCCGTGTGCTTAGATTATTATTATTGCTACTCCCGCATTAAAAGTACACGTGTTGAATTTATTAATATTTATTTAGATTTTCGCCTTCTTTAAATGTGAAAATTATTGTTTTTTAACTAAACAGACTAATAACAACTAATAGCAATAATACAGTTTAAATTCTTAGCCAAAGCATTCTGGGGACATAAAATCTGGAAATATATAATTTCCCATGTATTTTGCATATAGCTTGACTTTCCTAGGAAACCCTGTATAGTTGTCTCTAGAGATATCTGTTGCCGTTTAAGGTGAGAGTATTCTGTAAAACTAATTAATAGAACAAAAATAATGAAGTATTAAATAGTTCAGAAAAATTGGGAAAACTTGGAGAAAAAATTCGAACAGAGCTCATTTTTGGCAGAGACTCTTAGTTATAGGCTTCTTGTTAAACATACTGAAAGTCCTGAACAATCCGATGTGAGCTTCGATCGCTATTTCGTAAAAATGGCAACCGAAACAGTTTTTCGCAAACGGCGGCTTACATAAGAAATGGTCAATGTTGGGGCGTGAAACGTTTGTATTAAAATACTTTTGAATATATGATAAGTAACAATATCTAAAGTATTGAAAATAAAATCCATCGCGCGCCGCTTGGGTTACATAGTCTCAGCTCAGCCGGATTTCTCTAAAGTTAGGACAGGTCGAAGAGATCCGGATTTAATATATAGAAAGAATAACGTCTTTTTATAGTTGCATACTTCTTGCGAGCTGTAGCATACCTTTTCACATCCTGTTCCATGTGGTGTTTTAAGTGGCACAAGACAGTGAAGGCCTACAGCTTTACATAGGCGCCGAACCACTGAAGTGCATGCACTTTGTCTTCAGAGAAGATTTTACTGGTACACTCTCAGATGTGAGAAGTGGAGCTAAAGACTGCTAATTCGCGAAGGTTCCACGAGCTATAGGCAACCCAACTTACAGCAGAGTACGTTGGTAGTTGTTCACCTAGACCTAGACCGCTACACTAATCGGTGACTTATACAAATAATTACAGCAATCGCTATAATTCATAACAATAAGAATTCGATTCGCGGTCCGTCTGGTACAGTACCTACTTAATTAGCTTATTTATTAGTACAAACAAAAACATCGCGAGACAGCCTACGGATTCAGCAAGTTTAAATCAAAATTTCAATGCTATAATACTTTTAGATTTTTTCCTGAAGCTTGGCAAGTTTTTGCAACACATTGTTTTTATTTAAGTAAATGTTTCGTGGTTGATGATTGTGTGCTGGGTACGTGATAAAACATTCTTAATCTAAATAATTAAAAAGTAATAATGGTAATAAAACGCTTGGTGTTCCTTTTATAAGTGTTTATTTAATATAAAAGATTTTTTGTTATTTTTGCAACTTGTGAGATTGTGTGAAAAATGATATCTAAAACATGTCAAACTACAGTTTCGGTTGCAGATTGTTTTTGGAATCTTCTTCGTATTTTTTTTTAAATTCCATTGTAAAATTGGCACGGTATTATCGGAGATTTCGATGAATTGTATACGTACACATACACGCATACACACACACGCATTAAAAATATGAGATTTTCAAACCAATAAAAAATTCTAATTTTCATCTCCTTTGTTTGATGAACCATTTATAATAAACGTGTAGAAATAATTTTTGTTTGTGCGTCAGACATGATTCATTTTACAGCAATAGGGTGGTACTAAACAAGCAGTGTATAAAGGTTTAATTAATGAATCACACGATGATGATCAAAATGGGGGTTTGATTGAACAGTCTTGAATATTTTATACCTTACACTGTTTAATGATGATGTTGAGCTTTTAAAAATTTATTTCTGCGTTTTCTCTGTACCTACAGTAAAATTTTATGATACAAAATATAACCGAATTTAAGTGTTAACACACAAAAAACATTGCAAAAAAGTGCAACAATTTACTAGTGACAGTTCATAATTTATTCCAACACGACTATTTTTATTTATTCTTTCTTATAAAACGCAAAGTTATGTAATAATCATAAAACCGCACACAACAACTTGGATAAAGTAAAAACCTAAAATGTCGCAATAAAAACGAAAAAAAACAAACGTCCTACGTTTCTGTTCCACAAAATTAAACTGAAACCTATTTTTATCGAACGCTACGTTTATAAAACATTCACATCCTAAAGTTGATGTTCTAAAAATTGTGTCGTGTACTAGTATGAGACGATAAAATAATGCAGCTTTGTGGAACTTCGCACTTACAGATCTTGCTGTATGGGAGTCGGACAACCGATCAAATCAATGAGGCAATTTTGGAAATTGCAGCAGTACTACAGCCGTAGCTAAAACGTGACAAGATTACTCCATGGTTGGTTTAGTGTGTTAGAGTGGGATTAGAGGAAGGCAAATTTGGCAAATTGTACTCATTTTGCATAGAAATCTTTAGTTCTATAGACGCATACGTACAGGGTGTTCGAATGAGCTTTTGAAGAAATTATATAATCGTCACCGTTTCTGGGTCTCTTTTCCGCAATTGAAGCTGCCGAGGGTTTCTCGTAAGCTGCCATCCCACTGTCAAAATGCTCATATTTATTGTAATACAATTTCTTTTTGTAATAATGACGATATCGACGCATCGTCATAGTACCCTACCCTACATATTTTTATGATTGTAACATGTGTTGCATAACTGGTTTGTATAAATATTTTTACGTAATTACGTGACGTCACTTAAATACAGACTATCAAGATTTTCTTAAAATTCTGTAAAAATAACGACATCACACCATCAAAATTGTTTTTCTTAAATTTTTTGTGAGTGTTATATTGGCTTTATGGCTGTCTAGTTTTGTTTGTAGTATTATAGAGAGAGGGCACTTACAATTTTAGTTGCCAGTACAGTATCCAATTTGGAGAACTTTTGGGCTGACAAAGCTTTGCGGGTTGCACCCAGCCACACTTACACCTATGATGACACTAAAGCGGAATCGAACTGTGGTAGCTCCACTCAAATCCAAGCGTTTGAGTAAACGAGTTGCGGATGTCTTATTTTTATTAGATTTTTCAATCTGAAATTCGAGCTTCTGGTTTCTTAGTTTTTCTTTCTACCTAGTTAAACATTATGTTTTATGTTTACTATAATAATGCTTATTTAAATTTGTTATGTTCCAGTTGGTTGTGTTTGCTTCTGCTTCTCTGTCTTGGGTAATTAAGGCATATGATGTTCCTCCGGTCACTTCTGTGGTTGAACTTCTAGTCTTTAAGGCCTGAAAGTTGGGGTACTTTCTTTGCTGGATCTCTTTGAAACTGTACCGCCTTTGTAGTTGGTAGGATTATTGCCATTACATGCAATGCGCATTTCAGTTTTTTTTTCTTGACACTGCTTAATTTCTTACTATGAAAGTTCCCACATTTAACACACCGTTCTTATATCTCTGGGTATGACCATTACGTTGACATTTAGCGGATTGTGGGATGTGTTTAGTGTGACGTTTTGGTCTAATTAAGATTTTACAACTTTGCAGGTATTGTATGTTGCAAACGTCTTTGTCTTTACTTACAATTTTTATTTGGTTTTAACTAACAATTTTTAATTCGTATACATTTATTGCTACGTTGTTTAGCATGGTTATTTCTGTGACAAACACAGGAGGTGGTTTTGGGGTTGCATTTTCGTTATTTGTTTGTTTTTGATTCTGTTTCATAATCAGGCAATTTCTCTAGATATTGAATGTTATTTACGGGATTGATTATTTTTGGCAAAATAAAAAATCCTTTATTAATTTCCGCCGCGCATTCCTTCTCGTTTCCGGCGCCGAGCGTTTTTGCTTTCGAGATGTAGCAGTACTCCGACCAGAGCTATTTTTTAGCTTATCAATTTCCTTGTTGATTTTTTTTCTTTGCAATTTCTAATGGTTTTACCTCAATGAATTTAGCAAGTTCAGTTTCATCATCTGCTCATATCAAAATTAATTGATTAAGGTTTTAATATTGTTTCTATCTGATCTTGTACGTAATTTAGTTTTTCATAAGGTAAGGACTGGGGTGTATCTGATGCTTGCTAATATTTTTGCGGCATCGTTTTTATGTAAATATTATTTAAAATTTAATTTATTTTGTTGTTTTGAGGTCAACAGAGTAAGTAAATATAGTATGATCAAAAAGTCATTGGATCGCAGTTGCTGTGGAATTTCACAGCTATCTATAGAATTACTTACTTCTATTACCTATCTGATATAGGTATAATAAGAATAACATGTGTGTTGAGTTCATTTTGAGAGTATTGTCGAATAAAATTCATAAAGAGTTCATTACAGGAAAAAACAACGTATAATAATATGCTCTAATCATAAAAAATTATGTTCTGTTTGAAACATTTAGAATTATAATCCGCTGACTTTTGAAAGTAAATGTCAAAACTAATAGAAATAAATAATTTCACAGATGACATTAAAGGGGAATTACACTAGCAACGCACGTATTATGTGCGGCGAGGAAAAGTTGCAACGCAACAAATCAAATCTTTTCTTTCTTATTTCTTGCCACACGGGCGTTTCTGTGTTTTGTGCTTAGAGGCCGGTGCGATCGCAGATACCTGCTTAGCAGGTTCCGATCGCAACTTTGCCGGTTTGTGGCTTTGCAACTTTTCCTCGCCGCACATAATAGAGGGCGTTACTAGTGTAATTCCCTTTTAATGTTTTACTTTCTGGCATATATCTGCTTGTTTGCTTTTGGTTTCAATTATGGTTAGAATTATGTCCACCTGATGAGTTCAAATAAGAACGAAACATGTAGTAGTGTATTCTAGCCATAATTGAAACCAAATCTCTTCTTTCTAATTTCATAGATGATCAATTCCACAGCAGCCGCTATCCAAAGACTTTTTGATCATATGTTAGTTCGATTCACATGCAAGGTGTATTATTTTCTATCTATTTGTCTGCCTATTGATATCGCTTGGTATTGCACTTCACGGTCGCGTACTTATCGCTCAACCGATACTGCTGAATCTAAATATAAAACTAGTGTTACCCCAGCACACAATGCACTGACAGACAGCGTTGACAGAACCGGCGAAATGTCAAGTCACGTGATGCATTAGTTCCAATAATGAGACGCGACGTTATTGTAGATGGCGCCCCAAGTGACGCGCGTCTAGCTGACCTTCATATAAGTATATTATAAATTAAAATAATAATTATTAAAAAATCGACGTAGAATAAAAATATAAAAATGTTTCATGTTCCATCTGTGGTTAGAGACCTTTCATTTAAAAAAAAATGGTCCAAATTGGTGAAGCGGTAGCCGCTGGAGGAACCGGAGAAAAAAATCCTTTGTGCTTTTATATATGTATGGATTATTGTTTGCAGTTTTGAAACCTTGCATTTGGATGATTTTGAGTTTATTGGTTTGTCACGCACTACCATTTTTGAAACTCCCCCTGTCTTTACTGAAGTTAGACGTGGTTACCAGAATTGCTCGTTGCTAACTCCCGGTTAGAAGTTTATACTCCACCAATTTATTTATTAATTTAAAATTAGAAGATGGTAGCAAATTTTAAAAATTTGTTTATATGTGATTTAATTTAGAAACTGCAGTTGTAGTATCAAAATTATGTTTTTGATATTGCGGTTCTGCGTAATAAATTGTGGCTGCTTGACCTACTAAATTTGATATTCAGAACAAATTTTAAAATTAATCTTTTTGATGGTAATAAGAGGCAAGTTTAAATCTTGACTATCACTTTTTGGGTCAGTGGACTTATAGGAATACTTCTGGAAGCTGCTTGCTGCGTTTGTGCATGGCTAAAATAACTTAGTTAATGTACTGCTCGCTGTAGTAAACTTTAAGGACACTTTAGAGACTCAGCATAACTTTCTGGAGTTCCACAATATCAACATATTTACTGACTGTATCAAACAGTTTAGCACATGTGCTGTTTGTTAGTAAGTTTCAATTTGCAAAATTGCCGTTTCTCCCGGTCGCGATATAACAGCGCCAAGGAGCAGTTATTGAACCTCTGACATTCAATATTTTCTATTAAATTGGGCCGCGTAATTATTGTGGGAACGAATTTTAACGATCTACTATAATACCGGTACAATTGCGAGGAACGGTTGTTAACCGCGGCTAAGATGGAGGTTAGCTGATTCAAACCTTCATAAACCACTTTCTGAATTTTGCGGCCTTGTAATGTTTCAGTTTTACGAGTGGCATTACCACCAGGCCTGCCCTGAAAATTTAATGAAGCGCATTTTCTCAGGTGTGTCGAGCTAAGAAAAGCAGCGACAGCCAACGTTTTTGTAAATCCTTTTCAACATAAAATATTAATTCGCCAAGAACGTGCATTTTTGGTATATCTCGTAACGACACGCGTGAACGTCATTTAGGAAGTTGAAGGTGGAAATATTTTCAATTTTTTTTTATCATATTTAGTCCCTTGCTTTGATGTTTTTGGTGAACACGAGGGCTCCGGTTTCGTAGACTTCGTGGTCCAACTAAGCGAAATAATAAAAAAAATGTGGTCGCTTTGAAAACACACTTTTATTTACATTTTTGTAAGACTCTCTTTTATTATGAACGTTTTTAATTTATTGGGTATATTATTGACTTGATGTTTGGTTTTATTTCAGGGTCGGAAAAACATGAGGACGACTCGAATCATGGTGATAAAAACTGGCTAAGTTAGAACATAGAACTGTGGCTTCTCGCATAATTCGGTACGTATGTTTTTCTTAGTGGAACAATTTATTTTATCCTATTATCAAATGCAAAGGGATAATATTTTAGTGCCGAGTAGACAGTTATGTGTTACTAGTCGAGTTATCTGAGACAGCAGCGCTTAAAATGCGTATTTACATATTATAGAAATTGTGCCTTTTTGCAGTACAATATTCACTTTTTATCTTCCTTCCAATTAAAAAAAGAAATCTTTAACAATAATAGTCATAATTACTTAAAAATTAAGAAAAATAAAAAAAATAGAGACTTCCTTTTTTTTCATTAAGAAGAAATAGACCATTTGGGTTGTCTTAATAATATTAATCAATATTTAGTACCGCAATGAAATCATAACTTAACATGTATTATTTAAATGCAAATGTAAGGAAAATAGATGCTAACGTACATTTCTTTAGAGCCAGTAGAATAATTCTTTTCCATTTTAATCATGAAAATTAAGTTGCATTCACGAGAATGAACATAATGACAGTGCATTGTGCTTTTCAACTCTTTTACTTTGCTTTCCACACGACTGCAGGCTCGTTTTGTATACGGTGAAATCGAGCAAAATAACTGCTGCAACTGAATGCACTTTAAAAATATTTTCAAAGAATTTACTTCAGAATGTAATCTAGGAGGAAAACCTTTTCCAGACGTGACTTTCTAAGCATAGAAGCCGAGATGAATTAAATGAATAAAAAATGCAGCTTTTGCACCGGGTGAGGCAACAATTTATTGTAACTGACCCACACACATTTGTTTTTAAAATTAAATGCATTATTTAATCGTTTTCAATCAAAAATTATTCCCGATTTTATTACTCACAGTTTTCCGCAGCTCAATAATTTTTTTAGCTTTGTTTTTAAGAACATCGACGCTTTATCGTTTTTCAGATTACACTATTTGTTAAGAATTTAGGATTTGGTGTCAAATATGACTCTAGGGCTCACCACGACGCGGTTTGTTTTTATTAGAACTCTTCAGATCGCACATGGCCACAATCCCATCCATAGTAAACGCTATCAATTTATAGTATGTACAATGTACATATCACACTCAATCAATCATAACCTATACGTAATATGATCCGATGGCTGTTTATGAGCTCCCTTCTTTTTAGCCTGTTCTAAGATATTAATTAATACATATTGTGAAAAAAATCTAATAAACATGATAACTAAGTATTGCGTCCTCTAGCAGTAGATGATGGGGATGTACTCCAGAAACGTCTCTAGTACTTCTGGCAGGTCTTCGGGCGTTCCCGAGAAAGCTCGCCGTCAGCGTGTGTTTGAACTTTCCTACCACCTTACTGCGGCGGATGATGAGTGTCCGGATGGTGTTCAGAGCGTCTTCTCTGTGCTGGTTCACGGCTCTCCCCACGTAGCGGTTCCGCAGCGCGGCAGGCCCGGCGTCGATCGAAAGAATCGCGGCCGGTCGCAGACCTCCTCAGAGGGATGACAGGTCCAGGCCCAAAATCCTCCGGGTGATGGCTCTCTCTTTACTGCGGAACCTGTTCATGAGGTTATCTGCAGCTGTGCTGAAACGGGAAAAGCGGTAATCAATTACTGATCTGATGAAGGTTTTGTAGATGTGGATAAGGGCGCTGGGGTAGCAAACAGGAATAGTGCCGCGGAGACGGGAAAGGAGACCGCTTCGTCGCTAGACGCTGTCGAGACGTCTCTCTGCTTCAGCGTGCCAGTTTAGGGTGGACGTGTAGGCCACGCCCAATTAAGTCACCGTGGAAGAGAAGCGCAGGCGGGTACCCCGAAGATCTAGCAGTTTTCTGGTTGGATTTTCGGGGCGAAAGAAGATGGGTTTGTATTTCGGCAGGGTTTCGTCTTACTCTCCATCTTCAAAACCAGGTTTCTAATATAGCGAGCTCGGCCGATATCAGACGGGAATATTTGGAGCTGGATGCGGAGGGAGCCCAGAAAGCAGTATCGTCGGCGTGCTGGATTAGGTGGTATGAAAGGTGGTAAAAAATAATGATGATAGGATAGATCCCTGCAAGACTCTAGCACGGAGCGCGAACGGTCTTGAAGTGCAATCGAACACTCGCATGCGTCATCTCGAAAGTGCGGATGATGCGGTTGAAGGAGGTGGGAGTTTCGGCTCGTAGAAGCTTCATTAGGAGTTGTAGGTGCCACACGGTGTCAAAGGCTCTCTAGATGTTCAGCATAACGGAAATCATGCAGTGGCCGTTGTTGATGGCTACAGTTTATTCGCAGTAGTGTGTAATCGCAGCAGCAGGTCTCCGGTGCTTCTCTGCGGCTAAAATTCATACTGGAATTTCAGTTGCAGCTGGCGTTCGTTCAGGAGCAGGCAAATACGCGCTGCGAAAATCTTCTAGGATGCCGGGTTGGGGCAATCTTTTTTGGGCTTGCACAGTGTGATGGTCTATACTTTTTTAAAGAAAAAGAAATAACCTGTAAGAAGACAACTATTGCAAATGGGTGTAATAAAGGTAAAGGCGGCCGGCGAGAGTTGGCGGAGAACGTATTGGGCATATCTGCATATCTGCATATCTCTTGCCAAATGCGCTTACTAGCGCTGCGTACTTCCTCTTCGATGATGCGGTGAAGAATGTCACTGGCTGTTTCTGCAGGAGGTTGGGGGATGTGTAGGAGTGGAATGACGTCCCTGTTGGTTTAGACTTCCCGGTTGATGATTCTAAGATCTTGTCTTGAGTGTTACAATTCAATTTTTAGGTAGGTTTACTCCTGGGCCTGTATTATTTTTAGTATCAGCCTATGACGTCATTTGATGTAATTTTATATGGGATGACGCCGTATACGGATACGAAAAATCGGATCCACGAGTCGAGAACAGGCCCTCTGGTAGTTAGGTAACCCTTTGTACATCTTCTATTAGTTTGGTTGTTTAGGTTTGTAATTTTCGAATTTCTAGTGTGGTTTTTCTTGCTTCGTTTTTATAGTTTATGAGTTTTTTGTTAAGTTAGGGATACTTGAAAGTTTTTAGTAATCAACTTTGTACCTCTACTTTGATTTCGATTCTTGAAGTGTTCAGTTGGTTGTTGAAGTTTTGGAATTTATCTGGAGGTTTTTAATTATTCATCTAAGTTGTTGGAGTAATTCCAAAAATTCCGTACATTGATGAAGCAAACTATTCTTAGATATTTGAATTTTTGATGAATCTTGTCTCAGAGACCTTTGTTGGGATTTTTTGAACTTCGAACACCGCATGGTTTCTTGAATAGTAAATTCCTGTAACTTAAAACCGATTAGTATATATTAAAACTTTTATTTATTTAATTAGCAGGGCAATTACATCGAAGGTAATTTGACTATTTTCTTTTACAGTTTTACGTTATGTAATCTACACAATCATTAATTATTTATTTAAGTTTGTTCATATTTATTCAGCAAACATTTTGTTATATTGACTTGATTCGGCTACAGTGTTTTATGTTGTGCTGTTTGATTTTATGGAGTATTTTTACCCCTGGTTACTTATCATATTGCTTACCATCTATTGGCTTACCTAATAAATCTCTTAATGTTATTTGTTATTTTTTTTTGTTTATTTTGGTTTATGTCTGATAAAATTATTAATTTCATACAGATCCGGTTAAGTTGTAGGAATTGGGGCATGGTTAGATTTTTTATAATGATCTTGGCGCCCATTTTAATATTTATTATCAACTCTTTCTATGGTCCAATTTTACCACCGAAACCCTTATTAGCTCAAACAGCCGAATGACTCTTGTTATTGTTACCTTTAGAGAGCCAAGAAAAAAATGTACGTAACAAGAGAGCATTTTATTTGTCAGTCCCCAGCCAAGCTTTTAAACTCTATCTATGTAACATGCGTTTAAAAAAAGGTCAAGTGGGCTTTAGATGCCACTGTATATGCTATACTGGATAGGATCGGCATACAAAGCCCACTTGACCCATTGTTTTTGAACGCATGTAGTTTAATTTAAAAAATCTTTTTTCGATATAAAAGTTTTTTCTTGCTTATTATTAATATTATTATTTGAGAAAAATGCAAAAACAGTCGTGCTAGCAGGTTGTGTCTTCTTTCTTTTCTTTCTGTGGTGTTCCAAATATCTTTTGTTAAGTCAAAAAACAATTTAAAATAAAACTGGGTATCATGTGTTGCTTTAATCTGTAACGTAAAGCGAGTTAATTAATAAGGTGCTGTTATGTGTTTGTAGAATGCTATGACATTGTAATTACGTAATAATTAAATTTTAAAGCTTAATTAGAACAGTTAACGATCCAGCTAAACCACGAATTTATTCGTGGTTGAGTGTTCTTAATATTATTATTATTATTATTTATAGTGCAAAATTAACATTAAAGAAATTATAACATTAAATAAATATTTAACTATTAAAAAATTAATTGATTATTAATAAAATAAAACTCTTGGTAATTGTTTCACAAATTGTGAAGCAATTACCAAGAGTTTTATTTTATTAATAATCTATTAATTTTTTAATAGTTAAATATTTATTAATAATGTTTCACCATGTGCCTACCACACAATCAATTCAAAATATAACATTAAATTTTATTAGAAATGTTAGACGGGGATTGTGACGAAATTTGTGATAACCAGGCACAATAAAAATTTATTCAGAAGTTTTCTAAAACAATCCAGAATCGGAAAGTAAATTTAAGTAGGTTTTTTGAAGTGAAACTACTTTAGCGGCGGATGCATTATTGGAGCACTATAACGGAAGTCATTTAACAGATGCACGTCCATCTATCCCAGAAAGTCAGTTTTTAGATTCTAGCATCAGCAGTTCAGTACATAAATAGTCACGAAGTGGGTTGCACGCGTTTACAGGGGCCGAAGGAGGAATAAAGGATACCTTGTTGGTAGCACTCTCAAAGTTGTAGGTTGACCTAGCGACTTGGATTTTTTTTACATGTAGTTTATCAATTGCCCTTTATTGTGGTATATAATTTATAAGGTATAAATCAATACATAAATGTTAAAATAATTTTCGTTCTACATTCTTACAAACTCTAAAGTAGTTCTGTTAATTTCTCATGCAATGTATAGTCGCGTTTCAAAACTAACCTTGCTAGGGCCCTTACAATGGGGCTTGTCCATATTGTGAGAGAAGACTGTACTAATACAGTTTGCTATGCGTTGGAAGAAGTAACAATTGTACGTATACTGTTATCTTGCTTTAACATGAAATCCTTTACGTGATGCGAATATTTGTTTAAGAAACGTAATCGTGCAGAACAGAAATTATGTAATAGTAAACATTCAACTGTGAAAAATACTATAAAAGCTACAAAATAAATCAATGTTAAGTTAAGAACTGCAAACGGACAAGTTCCTGACAAGAAAATCAAAATTCGAAATTTGTTTCAATATTATATTATCATCGTCTACTTGCGCGCTTTTACAATATTTACATCTACATTCGCTGCAACACTTTACACAAATGCAATTTTTGCTACTGCAGGTGCCGTCTTTGCGGTAAAGAGCTAATAAAAAAGTCTTGCGGTTTGAAGGGAAAAACGTTTTCAGTGAGAACACGCAAAGAAGTTTCACTTAGAACTTGGGCGCTCGGTATACATTTCTTGTTTTTGTATGATGTAGCTCGCATCTAAAATTTTGCAAGTACAAATGTAGACAGTATAAAGAGTTTTGTACAAATCCAATACTTGTTTCCTAACTATTGTGATCGCTAAGATTTTGGAAAATTTTGACTTACTCTGGTTTTCATAGGGTTACGAGCGTCTAAATGTTGTTAGTATTCTGACTATATAGTAACTGTTCGGGTTAAAACATTATGATGTAGAATACATTATTCAAAAGATGTTAGTACTCGGCTCTATGTGCATCGAGTAACCTGTCGATTCTTGTTAATGAGCTGTTCTAATGCGTTATTTATTACGATTGTATCTGAAATTTCAGAAATTAGGTAAATATATTTGAATGTTTTAATGATGCACACATTTTTCACATCAAACTAAACCAACAAACGACAAACAATTTAGTATTTTTCTAAAATTATTTTTAGAAATTTTAAATTATGTTTACTTATTGAATGAACAATGAAGTGGAAGTGAATAACAAGAGAAAACGTTGTTTCTTTTTTAAATATTTAAATACTAAACACAATTTTTGTTTGTTTGGTATTGCATAATATCTTACTTATTCAATATTCTAAAGTAGAAAAGAAAAAGGAAAAAGAGCGAAAGATCAAACTAACTTTGCGCTCAAAAGTTTTAGTGCTTTTTAAAATGTTAATTTAAAGCAATTTAAAACATTCAAAGTATAAATTGAAATTTTATCTCGATAGTTTTCAAATGTAACTTGCGCAGTGCAGTGGTTTAAAAAACTTTTTCCCATTGTACCATGAATTATATCTTTTAAAGCAAAAGATTGATGAACCTAGGTGAGAGATTCCCCAGTTTTTTAAATCAATTTTTCATTAATTTATGGGGAGCGCTCGACGTTTCATTTAACCCTCTCATACATTCAACACTTTTCGTTCCTAGCACAATGAATTACTATTTGGATTGTGAGGAAAGAAGATTATAAATTATTCTAGTAAAATTTATGAACTTTAAAGCTTAAAAAAAATCGAAAACGTGAAAAATTGCATTACATTAATGTGGCTTATTATTTTCTGGTGGGCTTTGAGAATTTTGGTTCAGGTGTATTTGTGTGATTGTTCAATTTAATCCAAACATTAATTTTACACGGTTTGAAAATTGTTCTTAATCAGACTTTATTTTATAAATTTACTCAAATGTTTTAAATAGAAATTAAGATTCCAGTTCGAGGTTGATAATGAATCAGTCGGCAACCGCCACTAAATCTTCCTCTCATTTATGAAAGTTTTTGAATTTATTTCGAAAATTTTGTCAATTTTATGGAAATTGATATATTTTTATAATTCTCGAAAAAATTTTGATTATAAATTATACCGGATGTTTTTTAAAAATTAAAAAAATTTTGGAATATTTTGATTACTATAAAATTTATTAAATATTATAAAATTAAAAATAGTAAAAAATTTTAAAAACTTCAAAAATTTTAACATTTAGAGTTTTTGAAAATGTAAAATATTTTGGGATTTGAAAATTATTGAAACTTTTGAATATTGCAGAGAGAATTTAAGTTTGAAAATTAAAAAAAAATTTATAGTTGTAAAATTTTAATTTTTCATAAAATTGAAATTGCGAAAATTTTTAAAACATTTGCTTGAGAATGTTTAAAAATTTTGAAATCTTAAAAAAGTTTTTAAATAATGTATAGATGTTTAGAATATTTGTGAACAAATTTATTTAATAATTATTGAAAATTAAAGTTTTATGAAATTTTGGAAAGTCGAAAAAGCGGTAAGATTCTGAAAATTTAATTAATTTTACAAAATATTGAAAATTTTGAAAATATATGAAATTATGTTAATTTTGAAAATTTCAAAAATTTGGAAAAATTTTGAGTTAAATTTTTTTTCTTTTTGAGTTAAGGAAAATGTGTTTTTTTTTCTTTTTAGTGTTTGTTAATTGTAAACCATATTTATTTGTTAAAATCTAAAATCGAGTTTATTATTTGATTACATTCATAATTTTGGCGGTTATTCAATTAAACTGTTAGGTAGTCGATCAAAAGGAAATCTCCCAGTGGTGTTTTCCCAATGAAAAGTTATTCCTATTGTCATTTATCATTTCGATGCGTTTTGGAATCAGGGGGTATATTAAAAATTCACAAACAAAATAAGTTAAAAAAAATCTACATGTTTTTTGGTAGCATTTCTGCCTAATACAAATTTTATAAATTTGAAAACGGCTTTTCATAGAAGACTTTAGGGGAAATCCAATACTTTTTTTTCGAAATTGAAAATGGCGGTGCTACAAATTTTTACAAATTGTGAATTTAGCGCCTCAAAAACAGGTTGACAGAACGCGTTCAAATATTTTATCGTAATAGCCGTATAAAGACACAATGTTACTGTGCACAAATAGTTTCGAAAAGTTAAAAGCTATTTTTAAAATTTCGGAAATTTCCAAAAACATATTCCTCACAAACAGACAGCACGATTTTTCTAAATTTTGCAAACTTATAGAACTAAAGATGAGCTACAATATGGTTTGTGTTTCTGCTCTCAAATTTCTGGGGGTGACACCTTCCATGAATTTTTAAAAATCGAAAATTTGAATCTCCTTATTTAATAAACGGGGGCCGATAACAAATTGTTGTTTATGCTAAATTGCTCATGAGTGATAATAGTAGAATAAAGTTGCCAATTTAATTTTTACATACGGCAATATTTGGAGAGGGGGTTAATAATCTCCTTTCTACCCAATTTTGGATGTACGAATTTGTCCTTGCGTTTTTGGGTTTCTTTAATTCCAAGGAATTTCTCTCTCCCCCTCTCTCCCTTTCTCCCCCAACTCTCTATCATTCGCTCTGGGCTCGATTTCTCTCTCTCCCCGTTTCTGTATTCCTCCCCATCCTTCCTAATCCCTCTCCCCATTCCTTTTAATCCCTCCCCATCCCTCCCCCATCCCATCCTTTTGTGGCACACTATAAAAAATCAGTATCATCAAAAAGTAAAGCACATCTAGTAAGATGACATGTCAATTTTAATTCTAGTTTTTTTTTATGTTCAAATCAATACAGAAAATGAATGCCCATGCCTATTTTTATTTTTATTTTTATAGTGATTTATGCTTGCCCATTTTTGAAATTCTTAGTGCCTGAACTTCCGAGCTCTAATGATAAGTAACAGTATCTAAAGTATCGGAAAGTCCAGGAGAAGTGCTTTGCTCGTTTTTTTCTCATCCCTCAGCACTATTGAATGTATTTCTAACAAAACTTTTAGATTTATAAAATCAAACTCAGTTGCTAGCGTTGTAGGACTTTTGGTGTGTTTACTTCATGGTAAATTATTAATTCTGTGTTACAATGAATATTTGATGGTTTAGGTGTAGTCAAAGTAAGCATTCGCTATTGGGTTTTATTAATTAATCATTCAGTAGCAGAAACTCTGGTTTCCCTTCGAAAACTTCTTTTCCGCGTGCGCCATTTATTTCGGTTACATGATTTTCTGTATTGAGAGTCATTAGATACAGGCTGTGGGTTTAAATTGCTCATTAAACAAACAACTAACGTTATATCCATTTTATTTCCGAATTTAAATAAAAAAGAAATCGCAAAAATTTCATCCTCTGTGCAATGAATAAATCTCTGGTGCTATAAATAACGCCAGGGGAAGATCAATTTTCAGTTTTGTAATAAATTACAAACACAGGGTCGAATGTGACCTCTTTATTGGTAACATTGGAATTTACGCTTTAGCTTGGCTGGCTGAAGTATTTCGGTTATGGGTAACTCTATTATAAGTCACAACACGTCCATAATTTTTAGTTATTCGCACCCTGGACATAAATTTGATTTTTGTCAGAAGAAAATTGAACGGAGGAAATTCGCGAGTTTTCTACATCAATATTTCCATTTAAAAAAAAATTGACATTAGTAGTAGTATTGTGTGAGGGATATAACGAAAACGACTTCCTAATACGAGTTACGACTCGTAATGGCAATAATTGTACGAAATTAGTCAACCCTGCAGTATTTATTGCACGAGCATGTTGAGTGTTAGTCGCACAGCCCGCTAATCGGCAGAATTATTCCGCCAAAATTGGAGCAGACGTAAAATTAATTATCCTAGCGGCTGTAATAAGTGAACTGAAGTAACAAATGGATGTATCTATAATCCCTGTCGTTTTATAAATTTTCATTTGTCAAACAGTTATTTCATTTATGCCGACAATGTTAATTCAGGATGGCAACCGGTAAATATTTTTTAATAATGTGAATATAACGGCGATTAAGAACTTGCTAGAAATTTAAATTAGTTTGTAACAGGCGCAGGTTTATTTGATTGCGTCGTATTAATTTTAGTTATGAAAATACTACATTTATACATATTATTTATTTTACACTTTGCATTGTAATTAGTAGGCATGGCCACATCAATGGCAACCCTTCACTTTTCCTATAACATGACTACGCTTTCCGACCAATGAGAATGCAGGATTCCTCAATCCTCTAGTTTAAAGCAAAAAGCGCGGGAAATTAAAAAGTTTCAAAAATAGCTTTGATTTATTTTCCAGTCTTTAAACGGCTTTTAAAATGCCCTTGGACGGTTTTAAACGGTTTTTAAACGACTTTTGAACGGCTTTATACAGGTTCCGTTCACAGTTGTTTAAAAGCCGTTTAAAGCTGTTCATAATCTGTTTAAGGTCATTAAAAAGCCGTTAATAACTACTCAACGCCGTTTAAAGGTCGTTAAAAAGCCGTTTAACACTTAAAAATATAAGATATTCTTATGACTAACGGCGGCGGTCATCTTAAAAATTTTGAATTTCCCGCGCTTTTTGTCTTAACCTAGAGGAGTGGGGAATCCTGTATTCTCATTGATTCGGGGGCGGGGCCTAGTCATGTGGTAGGATGATCGGTGAGGGGTGCTATCGGTGAGGCCATACCTACTGTAATTTCGTTAGTTACTGCTGTGAACGGGACGGAACGATCTCAGTTTGATTCTGGGCATAGATTTTCGAAATCTAATCAATGTTAATACTGAACATTAAAAATTTATGGCACTTAAAATTTTTTGGAAATTTTTATAATTTTCAATAATTTTGAAAATTTTCCTTTAGAATTATTGATAATTTTGAAAATAATAAAAAATTTTGAAAACTTTTGTAATCTGGCATTTTTAAAAAGAATTTAAGATAGTTGGACATTCTGAAAATTTTAAAAAATTGTTTAAATTTTCAAAAATTTGAGGTATTTAATAAATTGTAAAATTTTTTAAAATTTGAAAATTTTAATAAATTTTAAAATTTTTAAAAAACTCTTATTTTGATTAACATTTTAAATTTTGGAAATTTAAAATTTTGAAGTTTTTCTGACAATTTTAAAAGTTTTACCTATTAGAAAATTTTAAAAATTGTATTTAAAAATTTCAAAATTTATAAATTTTTAAAATGTCAAAAATTATCAACAAATTGTTAAAACTATCAAAATTTCGAAAATTTACAAATTGTTTAATAATTTTCAACTTTACCCAGTAGTTCAATAATCAAAATTAACAATACTAAAAAAAAAATTTGTAATTTAAAAAAAAAACAAAATATTTAAAAAAAATTCAATAAATACGAGAAGGTTCTCGTGGCGGTTGCCTGACTTTTTTCCTTGTTTGTGCCGTTTGTGGTACTTTAGCCATGATTACCTGACAAACCACAAACGTTGCGAAGCACCCCCTTTTCCCTTGTGAATATTTAATTAAGAATTGCTCTTTGTAACTCTCTTTTTATTTGTATTTTATTCGGTGTTTGTTTTGAGAGCCGTCGGGAGATTTCCCTAATTATCATTTCTGTATCCCTCGTCCGTTGTAAACGTGCTTTTCTAATTCTGACAGAAGATTATATTTCAATTTGATCCAAATCCATTAAGAAATTGCGGAATTAAGTTCAGTGGGAAATGCTAAATCCGAGTAAATGAAATGCTTTATCTAGCAATGAAATTTCAAGTAACAAATCCACCTTTTAGTGCTCGTTGTTGAACGTGCGTTTACTCTCGGAGTAATGCTGTTTGTTAAGGGATCAAACCAGAAGTGTCTGAAAATCCATAAATATTTTCCTGTTGTCCTATTCAAGGGGGCAAGTTTAGTGTTTACTTAAGTTTTTATTTATTTTTTAAACATTTACAAACATTTTAAAAAGAAATTAATCTAAAAAAATAGTTAAGCGTGCACTAAATTTATTTTGGTAAAATTCGTGGACGTTTTTAACTAAAGGTGTTGTGCCGTATTTTTAAGGTTTGAGACAGAGCGTAGGCAGAGGAGATGATTAATTACTGTGTTACGTTTTATTTTAGTCACAAACAATGTAATTATTTTGCAGATATTATTTAATGTATTCGTGACATTTTGTGAACTCAGGAATAAAGGAAAACATTTTTACGTTTTAATTGTTGGAATCTTTGGTGACAACCACAATTTCAGTACAAAAGCAAGAACGAAAACACAACAAAACCTTGGAAAATGCCATAAATTGCAGCCAAGCGTATGAAATATAATGCAAAAAGACTTTTTCGGCGCAGCCTATTTCGCCCAACTAATTCGGTGATAAGATGTTTAAATGAAATGCCATACGAAGAGTAAAAACTGTGTCTATTGTAATAAAGTTTCACATATACCGCAGAAAAACTATTTTTACCTTTTTCGCTATACGAAGTAAATCGTATTGTGATTGTCATGTAGGATTTTGAGCAAATGCGATCATTCGGCGAAGCTTGTTTCGCTTTGGGCTTACTTGCCGATGCGTTAAACAAAGGTACTTGTATGGCAAACATTTTTACTCTAAAGATTTTGACTAGTAAACACGTTTTAGGGCTTTGGGAGACCGATTAAGTAGATCCTGCAGAGCTGTCGGTATGTGTTTGGGTGGGAGGGGGGATCTGTTTGTCTGTACACACTTTACAGTTCAGACATCTTAACGCAGAAAAACCAAATTTGGCTTTAAAAAACGGTAATTGCAGTAGCATAAAACCGCGAGAAAATGAGGTTGGTCCGCCGAAAATAAAGGGGGAGGGAGAGGGGTGCTCTATGTCAAAATAGACGCGCTCGAAATAAAAACTTTAAATTCGTATTCTACGTATGTCGAGTAGCGGATATGCGCAAACGCGATCTCTCTATCTCTCCCCCACCATCAATTTTTTTTCGAGTAATTTCGGAATTTCCGCTCAAAATCGGTATAAACATGTTAAATGACAATAGGAACAACTTTCCGTTGAGAAAACATTACTGTGAGATTTCATTTTGGTCGTTTACCTGAACAGTTTAATTGAGTAATCAGTAAATTTATTATGAAATCAGTTTTGAGATTTCAAGAAATTAGTACATTTTTAACTATGTTCATAACTTCCAAAAATTTTCAAAATTTTCAAAAGTTTTCGAAACTGTTTAATGTTTCAATTTTTTTTAAATTTGTGAATTTTAAAAGAAATTCCATAGTTACTAAATGTTCAAACATTTTCAAAGTTTAAAAGTTTTCGAAATTTTTAAACGTTTCAATATTTTAAAATTTGTAAATTAAAAGAAAATTCCATAGTTACCAAATTGTTTCAAAATTTTCATAATTTTGAAAGGTATTCAAATATTCAATACTTTTCAATTTTTCTAAAAATTTTGAAATTTTTCAGAAATCTTCAAAACCCAATATATTTTACATTCTTAGTACATTTTCAAAAATTTTCCAGTTTCCAAATATCTTCTAAATTTCAAAATTTTTGGAAAATTTTGAAAAAACCGAAGAATTTTCAAAGAACATTTGGTATAAAACACATTCGGTATTTTTTCGAAAATTTTAAATTACAATAAAATTGGCAAAATTCTCGAAATATGTAATACAAATTATCAAAAATTTAAAAAATTGCGAGGTTGGCAGACAGCTTTTTAATATGATATCTAGAATTATATCGTGATAGGGCTTCAGAATTTATTCTGAGGGGTTCCATCAACTTTGTAAAGGGTATCAAAATAGTTTATTTCCCTATTCAGATTTTTCAGGAAAACTTGAACGTTTCATTCTAAAATAATAAAGCTGTCCAGTCGGATGAGGGTAAGACATTTTGCTGCACTATAAATTGGGTTTCGGTTATATGTATGAAGAGCACTTGTTTTAGGAAACGGGAAGTTTTGACAACATAGAATTATCGTTTCTAGAATTCTGGACTCGTTTGTAACTGTCGCTGAAGAACGCAGAAACTATTCAAGGCTTTGCCAAGATATGTAATATATACAACGTAACTCAGATATTAATTTTATGACAAAACGTAAAGGAGTGCGTACGCGGAATTCTCCGAATGTTTAGGCTTATTGTGTTCCCAAGAAGAATAGCATTTTTGCGTCTGATTATCTTTTATCGTAGCGGGCTTTTCGCTTTATAATCTCCGGAAAATATCTCCTTTTTTTTTATTATTGGCCTGCAGACTCGAAGAATAGAAAATTTTAGATTTATTTTAACAATATTTGATCGCTTGCTTGTGTGGATTTCGATACGGTTACAAAATTTTCTTATCTCCAAAACTTTCATCATCAAATTGGTTTCAGTTCCAGATTTAACAGCTTTTTCTCGTGGAAAATCATCAATTGTGAGATAAAAAATGAGCTATTCCTAAAAGATGCTACTATTTAGGGCAAGAAAATTGATTGCGAAAAAAGTGAACGATGTTTCGCAAATGACGAATCCGTCAAACTTTCGCTCATCAATATAAAAGTTGCGCATCTGAATTGGAGCTCGTCCAAAAACAATAAATAATAAAATAAACTAAAACGAAACATCTGAAAGATGGTTTGGTTTTTTTATTGACAGGTGTAATTTTGTATACCGAACAAACAAAACTTGTGCCGAAAGTTTCGCTTCCGCACTTGTGCATCGTTTACCAATTATTTAATTTTCAGAAGGTGTAAAGTGAGAATTGCAAACAAGCCACGCGTTCGCCCTCACGCAAAGCTCGCGTCAACGTTTTTGTTGCGTTTGTTGGTAATTTTTTGTGTTCCAACGCTGTTCATAAAGTGTTAGATGTTTTTCTTTGACAAACACGAACACACGACCGTAATGTTATGCAAATCTTTTTTGGAGAAAAACATTTAAATTATTACATTACGGCACAATCACTAGCAAAAAGACGAACAAAGTTACACCTCACTTTTAATAAATAATTTTTATGTTAGTTTTAGCTTTATCAAACTTTCATTGTGATAGGCAATCAAACATTTTTATATTAAAAAAAAAAGTTTTCAAGATCAGAATAAAAAAGCCATTCATCAACATTGCACAATTTTAAACCTGATGTTTATGTTTCAAATGTAAGTAGGACGTAATGGCTTTCATTGTATACTTTATCATTTCAGTTCTAAAATAGAATTTCGAATTTAGATTTCTAAATTTAATTCGGTGTGTTTATCATACAAAAGTAGAAGTTTATGATTTCTAGCTTTCATATTATTTACGTCACTTCCAAACTACTCCAAACTATTTGCTTAAATGTTTTCATTTTGAAGCCGAAGCTAGTAATTACAAAGTTATTTTTATACGAAACTAGCCACAAATAGATGTCAAATTATTACCAAAAACAAAAAATTCATGAATAAATCTCAACGTGAATAAAATAAATTGTGTTAAAAAGTAACACATTCCTACATGGTTTAAAAAAACTAAACTTAATCAACTTAAAGATAGGATTGAATGATTCATTGCAAAATTTACGTTTTGAATGACTACGTGATTGTGTACTTTGAGTAATATACAATAATGATATTACTGTTGTGGACGATCAATAACGTAAGAAATTCAAAGTTTTACTGCAGAAGTATGGTCAAACTTCAGTCGTCATAATTCGAAAATTGATAATATGAAAATTTAATTCAAAAATCATTTATTGACGTTAGAGAATAACTCACTTATAAATGCATAAATAATTAATAACTTTATCAGTATTTATTATTTATTTTAATCTTATACGTATTTCAACCTGTTAAGTTTTCATCTTAAATCAATTTTCGATGACTGATATAGAATACAAAACGTCAAAATTTTAACTTTTTGGCGTCGGAAACTCTTTATGAACTTGGAAAATGTAGGTTTTTTTACTATATTATTTCAGTGCATAAAACATACATGTGTAGTGGGTGCATTGACGTTGAGAATTTATTCTTAGTGTACAGTCAGGGTAAAGTCGCGGCGTTAAAGTTCAGGAGGTAAAATTCCTGAGTTAAGGTCCTCCTCCTTAAAGTCTCGGCGTTAAAGTCCCGGGGGTAATGGCCATGCATAGAGCACCGGCGGTAATATAGCGGCGTATAAGTACCGTTTATACAGTTAGGCGTACTAGTTCCGGCGTTAAAGTTCCGCCGTTGAAGTTTCGGCTTCAAGGCGTTAAAAGTCCCGACGTTAAAGTTATTGCGTTAAAGTTCCGGCGTTAAAGTTCCGGCGTAAAAGTTCCGGCGTTAAAGCTCGACTTTAAGGTACCGGCGATAAAAGGCCGGAAGTCCCGACGTTGAAGTTATTGGGTTAAAGTTTTGGCGTTAATGTTCCACCGTTAAATGCCTGGGTATAAAGTTAGGCGTTAAAGTTCTGGCGTTAACGTTCCGGCGTTAAAACTCGGGTTTAAGGTACTGGTCATAAAAGCTCAGCAGTTCCAACGTTAAAGTTATTGCATTAAAGTTCCACTCTTAAGTTCATGGGTATACAGTTAAGCATAAAAATTCCGGCTTTAAAGTTCCGGCGTTCAAGTTCCGGCATTAAAGCTCCGGTGTTAAAGTTTTGGGGTTAAAGCCCCGGCTTGTTGTTACTGGCATTAAAGGCCCGGAAGTCCCGGCGTTAAAGTTATTGCGGTAAAGTCTCGTCTTGAAGGTTCCGGCGATAATTTCACGACGTTAAAGTCTCGGCGTTTAAGATCGGTGGTTAATTCCATGCATAAGTACCGGCGGTAAAGCCACAGCGTTAAATTCCTGGATTCCAGTAATATAAAAGTTGAACATTTTATTTTTCTTTAATTCATTACGGATCACAAAACTGTATGCAACTGCACTGTGCCAATTTTAAAACATAAATGAGGTACCGAAAATTATAGTGGCGCGAATGTATAGTTTCACTTCACAATTGACTCCTGGACTGTCCGCCAGGAGCGTACTCTAGGATTGGGGTTAAAGGCCTAGCATTAAAGTCATGGCATCAAAGTCCCGGCGTGAAAGTTCCAGTGTTAAAGTCTCGGCGCTATTATCACGGTGATAAGGTCCGGCGCTAGGGTCTCGACACTAAAGTCCCCGCGTTTAAGTCTCGCCGTAATAGTTCCGCCGTTAAAGTTTTTGCGATATAGTTCCGGTGTTAAAGTCTCTGAGTTAAGCGGGCTCTTCACCAGCAATTTTTCATATGTTTTAAAGTGACACTCAAAATTCGTGCGTGTAGGGATAAAAAGCGCCGGGTGTGTTTCGCTCCTAATTTGGAACGACGGGTTTAGAGTCCTGTGTTAAAAAATAATTGTGTTAAAGTTTCTGTCTAAAGTTCCGGCGCTAAAGTCACGTCGTCAAACTACTGTTGTTAAAGTCTCGGCGCTTATGCTTCCTAGATACTACTGCTTGAAATAGGATACTGGCTACGCCACTGTTCATGGCAACTTGTTGTTTCACAAAAATTAAATTACCTTAAAACGGTTAGATATGGCGACCTTTTTTAACAAGAGTACTTTTTTTTGTGTAACATCGTATAGACAATAAGATTTTGTAGAATAAATTTTGAAAATTCTAAAGTAGTACTATATTTAGAAGAAAACAAGATATTACTTTCCATGTGAGACATCTCTGGTATACCTATTACAACAAAAATTAATAGAAATACTAAGCTTAATGAGTAATTCCTTGAAACTTATTGACAAAAAAGGAATTAGACCATTCCATATTCAAAAGGCTGTAACCCTGTTAGGAAGTTTTTCGAGGCCTATACTTGTACAAACTTTTTAAATGTTTTTTGGTTTGATATCTACAATAAAATATTTGCACCTAGTTTAAAACCGTCCTATATAAGAGGAATATTGTTGTGTTCCTAACGCAAGTTCGGGAATTTCTATTGCTTATGCACATAAAAAGTATTTTTTATGAGAAAGCGTTACCAGTATTAGACATTCTGGGAGAATAAGAAATAGGTGTGGGTCAGTCGTGAAAATTGTATGTGAACGGTGGTTGTGTAACACTTGCAACAGAGAGAGGAGGGAAGCTTTAACTTCGTAAGGAAGCGTTTTTCGACTCGTATTTTTACAAATTTTTTTTCTATCTAAAGTGACTTCTCATGAATGTGATCCGCAAGCTTGTACAAAAAGTCATGCAAGATTAATAAACTACCTGTGTACGATTTCATGCATAATTATATATTTGGTATAACGTTCTTGGTATTGAAGAAAATCCTAAACCACTCAATATTCTAAAAATCCTAGAGACATTTTGAAACCCTGGTATTAATTTAAATCAGCTAACGTTTTTATAATTTACTAATGATGTAATGTAATGTAATGACATCATTCAATGATTATATTTACATATGGTTATTATCTAAAACAAATGTGCCCCTATTATTCCACAAGCAAGTACTTTTTTTAGTTCATCGTTTACGTTACAGTTTGAAGTTCTCACGGCTAAAATTTCTAAATGTTTGCAGCTACAGTCATTAAATTAACACAAAGTAAATTTTGGCAAAGATAATTAAAACTTATTCACGTTTTAAAATAAGAGTTGCGAAATATTTCAGTGGAAACTGGAGTTTTGGGCATGGATAACATAAATTTAAACTCTGCAAAGGCAGAGGGCAAAGAAAATCGAGGAAGCGTATACTGAATATTTCAATAATGTGGATAGAGAAATCTTGTCGGAATCTGTAATGAGCTATACAAAGCCGGAAGGGGAGATACATACAAAAGTTTCACAATTTTCGCAATTCCTCAAGCGAGAGGTAATAAGAATTTGCATTGAATTCTAATTTGCTCTTTTTTGCGCTTCGGCGGTTTTCACAATACCATTATTTATCATCCCTTTTAAATCAATCAATACAGGTGAACGAATTAATCCGCTTAGTTTTTTGCAAGCCGCCCATTCCCCCAAAACAGAAAACAAAATCAGCTTAGAGTTTCACAAAATTGTCCCCAAAGCATTCCACGTTTCGGAATCTAACTAAAATTTTGTGTTTATTTTAAAACTCTTGTCATTTATTACCGAAAGTAATATTTCAAATAATTTAACGTTGTCAATGACGAACACAAACATAAAGCTTCATTAGTTGCTCGCAAATATTTCAAAATGCGTACTACATCAGCAGGCAGCGAGACAGCGTCAACATTCTGTGATTAATCTTGTAAAATATTTACAGAAGAGAAATATTGCTTGAAGAGAATAAGCGAGAATCTCCTAAAAATACAGGGCAAGTATGGAACAGAGGGTGAATATATGCCCACAGCTCTTGTTGCTCTACACGTCAGGAATAACAATTTCTCCAGCTTTCAAGTCCTTGTAATCTGTCTAATATTCAAGATTGTGACCTGAAAAAAAGCTTTCCAGCAAAGCTGACGAGTTTATTCCTACGTGCGAAAGAAAACGCACGTATTGAACATTTACTGATATTATTTTCAGTTTCAGGTTTTGGTTGTGCTTTCATTTTAATCGAGCACAAAACCGAAGGATTTTCTCACATTATTTTTTATTATTCTAAGGATTATTACGCCGTGTTCCAACACTAATGTGGCTTGGGTTATATTAAATTCTATATTTGTAGACTAGTCGTGACCCTAAAATTATGGAACAGAAATGGACTATGGCAAATTTACTTTCTTTTTGTGCTGTTTCATTATGGTACAGGGTTCGCCACCTAAAACTTCCCAAACCAATAAGAGGTATGAGCGGGACATCAAATTGGAGCTAATTTAAAACTCTTCCAAAATCGAAAAGCAATTGATAGTCAAAAAGATATTATTCATCTGAACCTGTTTTGTTAGAATATTTTTTTCTGTGCACATTTACGAAAATTTTGTTCTTCCTCTTTTCTTGTGCCATACCCTATGCAGAGCGTTAACGACCTCTCTCCTATGTCTGTGTTTGGTGCACGGCGATAGATAATTTGCACAGACAGACATAGGGGAACTACAGTTTAACGTGGGTTCCGAACCACGGGAAGTGCACTTCTTCTTCTCTAGGGAGGTTTTCCTGGGGAAAAGTCCACCTTGCTTGGTAGCCCGACCACTAAGCTACGGCTGCCATTTTGTTAGTATTATTAAAAAGAGAATCGTATTACCTTCAATTTGATGTAACACTAATATGATAGATTATATTGTTTTTTCTATACCGTATGTTTGAAAGTTTCTGGAGCTAAAGAGCATAAATATCAAATGGCAAAAATCTCGAATTGTAAAGATTTTAATATGCGTACCGTTTCTCTGCATACTAGCTGCGTTTCTGCGGTTACTAAATTCCTTTTATCGATTTTAAAAGTGCCCGAATACTGTCCGAAAATGAAACGTAAGTGATTATTTATTTATTGCATTTTCTTATATTATGTATCATTAGAAATAACAATAAATTTAGATCCACTTATCGGCATTACGCGATGCGTAGCAGTCGAAATTTAAAAAGCACAAACTTTTTATGAGAACTGGAAAGTTTTATTATTTTTTCTTAATTGATCATTTTTCACAGTTGCTTAGTTGTTTACAGTGGTGGTCGGCCGCTACCCTATTTCTACCGATGCTTCCTGTCTTACGCAAGAGTTGAATACAACATTGCAGAGTATGTCCAAACTGTTTGTAACCAGCAACTTTTGGAAATTTATCTCGGAATTCTGCCACGCAGTCATGTACGGAAGAAGCCCCTACATTGTCCATTTTATGTCTGTAGCGGAATAAAGATCCAATCAGAAGTTCCTTCTACCTCTATTGTATAAACCATTTTACAACAATTAATGCAACGGAATTTTCAGAATGGTGAATCTATATTAGTTTTGATACGTAATTAAAGCAACAACTATTGAAAACAGAAAAAAACACAAAACAAAAAAATTGGTTACTCAACAACTCAACTGACAAACCTGAGTGTGTCTTATGCAATCAGACATGTCCACCCGTCAACAAAATTTAATGCCAGCCGGCCAACTTGTATCCAATTTTGTAACACTCGTTAGATCTTATTAAAGCTTTGACAAGAAATGTAAAAATTGTTCGAAATAACTCTTGTAGAAATGATGAAATGTAGAAAAAAATTGCCTTCAATGTTTTAGAAACTTTAAACGTTGGAGAATTTCAACGAAGTCGTGTAGGTTTTAAGAAAGTAATTCAAAATAAATCCACTTATTTAAGGATCAATACTGTGTTTCAATACTTTGTGAGATTGGTAGTTTTTGCACCCTCAATTATTGAACTTCCTCGTAGCTTTTTCTGATGTAAACTTTCTTTTTTTTTGTTTCTTTGTTTCACTGTAGTAACGTCTGTGAAACAATCAACTGAGAAATGTTTCTGAATAAATATTGATACATTTGGTAAAACCTTATACAATTATCTTTTTCTTTTTCAGGACAATTGTTTGAGTACCGCTGACTTTAAAGAGTGAACTGGTGTAAAAGTATTATTTTCATAGCAACTATAGAACATACGAATTTAACCCTTGCGAACTTACCTCGCACTAGAGAATCAATAAAAATTACCTGCACATGATACTTTACGCCTTGCAAGTGATAAGAATTTTAAATTTTCTTACACTGTTTTTGTCAAAATACATTCTACTGTTCCAGAGGTTCTCAAAAACTTGTAAAGAACTCACAGCAGGTTTCCTTTGTAGCCATTTTGACAATTTAAAAAAAATGATAACTGCTATTGGTTTCTATTTTCTTTGGTCTACAGTTCGAATATAGTTGTTTGTTTCTGGTTTTCTGCTTATAGGAATTTACGTCCAGCAGCTCTGGCTGAATCAGATTTGCCAAAATGATTTACGAAGCTCTTTTAATTTAACAATTTATCTTGTTGCGTTTGCAAGAACCAGTACTAACGATGGCTTTTTTTGCACTTAATCCAATTCGGTGTAAGTATCTCTGCTTAAATTCTACATTTGTCGGTTTATAATTAATAACATATATATCACATGTCAGTCAGTTGGAAAAAGACACATTTACCACCATGTATCCCTGTTCGCACAGAATACTCACTTGACATTTATAGAACAAGAAAACAGCGAAACATTCGTTAGATATAAATTAGGTATTCGTGTTTTATTGTTTCAAAGTGTTCTATGTCGGTGCTAAATTACTGCATTAAATCATCCATTTAAAACGATTTTAAGTCGTCTTTAAAATCAAATTTAAATTCAAGTGTTAAGAAACTTGAAACTTAACCTTCATTGCAGAGCTATCTGCTGCCGAACTTAGGTAACAACGAAAAATACCCTACATCGATTGCAGCGCCCCAACACGCAACCTTCCTGTTTGCTAAGTAAGGTTGACAAATAGAATATGCAACACTTACAGCAACTTGAAGTAAATTATTACACAAGGCAAGTGTAGTCTCGGCATAAATTGCTGTATGTTAAAATACAGACTAATTACCTTTGATACGGAGCACATTCCTGAAATTAGACGAACGCGTCACTGTACATCATATTCACTTTATTATGCAACTTTCTTCAAAACTAGGAAATAAAATTAATAACTTTCTAGTTTGTATTTTTTTAAAGCTGGAATGGGTATTGAGGTGTAAATAAGCGCATTGTTTTTGGTTTTATTAATTTAATTTCACTGCAAATCGTATTCCGTTTTTAAAATAACTAATAGATTTTTATTACAGGACAAAGCGTCTCTCTGCACTTGTGCCTATTGTGCTTCTGAAACTCTAGGATCAGACGCAGAATTAAAAGACCTTTCAAATGAGGTGTCACTCGACCTTCCTTCCCATTTAAAAAAAATTCAAAATGGCGCCCAGTCGCCATTTTGGATGATACAAAATTTTAATATGGTCTGAAAAATAGTATTTAATTTTTTACAATTACAGCAGACCAAATTTTGTAGAAAAATATTAAGTCGTTCAAAAGTCAGTTGGGGGGGGGGGGGGGGGGGTTACTTTATGGACACAGTGTATAGACTGAACTAAAAATTTGTTAGACTTTTTATTTATTAAAAATTAACTTAATTACAATAATGGCACAGATAAGGTTAACACTACAGATATACGGTAAATATGTGACCTATCGGCGGCGGCTTGTTTTATATGATTAATAATCTGCAAAAAGATGGCGCTATAATGACAATTTATAATTAAGTCACAGATGACTGTAATTGAGCAGATTACTTAGCACATATTCAAACCAAAAGTTAGACAGCCATCTGCCATGTTTAACGATTTCATTTGAGACGATTAATTGTCAAATCGCAATTTTTCTTAAATAATTAATATTGAAGCCAATTCTACTTAAATTATATTCATGATGTGACAGACTCCAAATAAATAAGACTACAAAAACGTATGATACAGTTCTAGAATCTAGTGTATTAATAATAAAATCAGTAGAATTGTAACCTCAAAATATATTTTATGTTATACCGCTGGAACCATTAGATATTACAGTTTTAAAATATAATCAATATAATTTATAAGGTAAATATCTAGATATAGCATCACTTTGAAGTCACCCTCATATGGCGAAGCTTTAAAAACCTTTACCTTGCAGAATGCAGTGTTAAAGATAAAAACATTAGAATGAGCTAGCTGATGGTGAAATGTGAATGTAGGTATACACATTACGTCTGCGAAAACTTTAGAAGAAACAAACAAAAGTTCAACAATTATTTACTTATTCTGAAATATCAAATTTCAGTAAACAGTAACCACAAGGAAAATATAAAATACACGCTTTAACCAGATCGCAAATAAGGTTAGGTTTTTAACGTTATCTGTGACAGATGCACTCAAATGCCCGATAAAACAGTTTCCAACACATTTCAACAGTAATAAACGAATGGCGATAGCAGCGCCCTAAAATTGGTCTGGTGCGTTGCCGCCAAACTAACGCTAATTTCGCCTCCAAATATGAGCGGACATATTTTATAAAAGGTTGTATCTCTGTAGTGTTAACCTTATCTGTGATAATAGTAAACAATATTCCTACGCTTGTAGTGCTTGTCCATAGCTTGCTCAATTTTTTTTATTGTTAGTTTGTTTCTGCTGCTAAAGCTTAACACCGACGCTAGGGTATTATCTCATCACTTCTTGAAATTTTGCGAACCTTTGCTTTTCTTGATTTTTAATTTTTTTTTCAATTTCACGTCACTAGATTCAGGCTGTATAGTAACATCTGCTACTACTAACTTCTCAGGTTGTAAACTATTTATGTAAGTAAAATTGAAAATAATACGATAAAATATCAACCTGGTCATGAAAGCTTTCTACAGTTTGCAGGCATCAAATGGAAGGGTATAAGGCAAAAAATAAAGCAATGTCGTAAAAAGGGACTTTAGGAGTATCTAGCAATTTGAGGGAGTGGTGAAAGGGTTTTGTTATTCTAAATTGAAATTTATAGGATTGTAGAATCAAAGTTATTTGGCTATTTGGCAAAACCGGCAAACGACTGAAGCTTGTTCAAGAAGTTTAATTCAAGATCATTAGTCGGTATTCTTAACCAATGTTGCAGCTTGTATTAGGAAGCCAACAAGATATTCACAGCACGGAGACTAAAAAGTTTGTAATTTTACCATCACTGTGTGTAAATCAGTCATTCAAAACCAAATTAGTTTAATATTAACTAAATTTTCAACAAATTGTAGAGTAACTGAATTTAAGTTTTGTCGATTCTTTGTGGTTTTCGTACTTTGAAATTTCCAAAGTTATTGTTTCCAATTTGACCAATTTTGGGGACGTTTAAAGTTTTTTTAATATAAAACCAATTAACTTTTACTCAGGTCAGCATTTGTTATTTTCAGATCGACATAAATTGAATATCAGCGTTTTTTTTCTTCCTTTTTGAAATGGAATCTGTCATCAATTTATATTTTTAAACTAGCAGGAGTGTCGGAAGTTAACGTAGAAAGAGCGAAGAGGAAACTGCAAATAGTTGGGTTTATTTTTAATAAAACTGCTGTTGGGTGGCACGTTTTTGCTGGATGTGAATGCAATAAAAAGCTCTTTTTTGGTTCTGTTTGAATTTTAATCATTGCGACTTTATAAAGAGTAAAATTTAATTTTATATTTGTAAAAAATGTTGCGCTAGATGAATGTTTTGTTTCGTTTGCAAATTTAAATATGAATTACATATTGTAATAAACAAATTTCGCTAACAGAAGTTTTGTAACGTTTGACTAAATATTAAATTCTGTATAAGAATCTCATAAAAATTCAATTTTACAAGACACAATTTTTCAATTTAATATAATTAAAAGAAATTCATTTTCAAGTACTAATACTGCAGAAAATTTCTCTTTTCTATAAGAGTTTGGGCCGTTGAATTTAATAGCAATTAAACTTTAATCACCGAGAGTACCTTTAGTTGTTTGTACCTTTGTGTCTGGAAATCCCAATCCTATTTAATTTTTAAATAATTGCCTTTAACGAATTTTAGATTCGATTTTTGCACAAAGGATGGCAAACAGTGAAGTCATTATTTTAGGATGTTTCAGAGAGAGAGTAGAGCAGACCGTCGCAGAAGTTGGGGATTATCCAACAGCACCTGCCGCGCTGTCGCTCCACCACAACCAGCTCGATCTCACATTTCACGCTGTATAATTTATTATCTAATTTAGTCTCGGGTTTTTAATTCGCTGTTTTCCGCTTTAGTTTGGCGCATTTGTCTCTAAATGGAAATCCGCGTCAAACTCAAGAGGTGCGTGTTATGTGAATGAGACAATTTGCATATGAAATCAGCCACTTTTGAATCTATGTCACACTATTTCCCTTGTTACAGGAGGGGACCACTCGAACCAGAAACCCTTCCTATGACGGAACGCCTCTTGGAAACACCCAGTAGGTAAGAAACAAATAAATTGAAATTGGGAAGGCGAGCTTGTGGGTAGTTTAACACCAGAAAATTCTTACATTTGATATTTATGTTGCCTGGAAAGGAAAAGCGATGCCAACCACCGCATCAATTAAATGTATTAAATATTTATAGAATAATCCCGTTTTCTCTTAGTTAATAGCATTACATTAACACAAATAATTGAGTCGGTAATTACTAGAGTAACGAGAAAGATGAAAGTTAGGGACACATTCATTAATGCATTTAAGTAGTGTCTTTCTTCTTGGAATCCCTCTTTAGAGATTAAACGGTGAAAAAAACTGGTTATGGAAATGTTGCGGTACTTTTTGGATGAACAAAATTGAATATAGTATTGCATTTTAGCAAGGTTTTTAACCGGTTTTTTGTTTTTTACTTTTTCATTTAAATAGAACCTACCTTAGTTTAGCTCAGTTCAACACTTATAAGACTCACATCTCAGGACGATTCAGGTTTCTAACGAATTTCACGGGCTGCCAATCCGGTTACAAATTAAATTCTTTTTAAATAGGAAAGAACTTACAATTTGGCTTCTCAAAGAACTGCTAACGGGAAGTTATTACAAAAGCATTTAAGCTACTTACAAGAATTGACCAGTGTAACTCGACTTAAGTATTTAAAAAAAAAAAAAAATTTTTATTGGTAATCGCAAAAGTCCCATTACAGGTTCTTAATAATTAATGTTAATAATATACTTTAATCTGGTCTTCTTATACCCTTCGCTGTCGAGGTGGGTTTTCCTACCTATTAATGAGGTTGCTCCAGGTTTTTCTATCTGCGGCTTACCTTCGCGCCTGTCTCTAGTTAAAACCTTTTTCTGTAACGCACTTTTCACTTCATCCGTGGTCTTTGTCAAATTATTTTCTCTCCCTCTTCATTTTTCATGCCATTTTGGGGTAGCCGGCATAGGTGTCTCAGCTATCTTAGTTGATTAGCTTCAACTCGTTTATTTATATTTCACTCTCTAGTTCTTTGTTATTGAGGTATTATTTATATTACCGTTACGTTATCCGCGAAAGCCTCTCCACCTTGTACCATCTCCAGTAGGTTTTTCATATTTCTTTTTTACATTCTTTGATTATGCTGTCCATTGGCAATATAAATAAAGTACCATTATATTTATTTTCCCAGATATTGAGATTTCGATAAAATTATTTAAATGTCTTCACTTGCTTCGTGTTTTCTTCGCTAAAATGCCCAACGTCGTTTATATTACTTAAAGTCCAAGCAGGGTTACTTTGCGGAGCGTTCATTATTAAACAAAAGTACAAAACCAATCCGCTAAATCACACGGACTTTTATTAAACTGTCTAACTATATATTGTAGTAGTAATACTTCTGGCCTTGGAAGTTCTTGGTTTTTAAAAGTTACTTTAATACCACAAGTCAAAATATTCTATACTAATTAACATTATGATACTGTTCACTGAATTTTGCGTATCCGTTTTTACGGGAAGTCGTAACAAACTATCCCCGCCCGAATGTAAAAAAATATAAACTTAATTCAATGTTGTGCCACTGGCCACGTGACCCTATTAAGAAGTTTGAAACTCCCTACTCTTCACGGTAGCGTGCAGTTCGTGTTGGAATGTCACTTTTGCATATGTCCCCCCCCCCTGCCTCTACTTACTGTTCTAAAAACAATTGTTTCATTTTCGCTAATTCAAACTAACTAACTACAACGAAATTTGTTCTTTTTGTATTTCAATTACATATCAAGTTTTTAAACAGTAAAAATAGCAAAAAATACTAAATCGTGGGAGGGCATTCCTTTTAAGTTTTAAAAACATTAAACTCTTTAAGTAGATACGATAAATTATGGCCAACGAACGAAACTGCAACACAAATCCAATTAGCAAGTGCAACAATATCGACACACAACTTAAGCTCCTGACTATTTAACCCCTTCAGCACAAAATAATATAATTGAAGGTTGCCGCTGACTACAGAAACTAACTTTACCTTCACTGTTTTTAGCACAACACTAATTGTAAACTTCACAAAACTATGCAACTTACCTTTGTACAACGGACGTTATTGCAGGGAAATACATAATTAGTCCGTTATCTCCATGAACCGCCCTTGGCATACCAATGTTATTTATTTAATTAGTAATTACATTTTATGTAGAAGCTTGTAAATTTTCAGATTAAAATAATATCGTTTTAGTGTACGATCGTAATATTAGAAGATGCATTTTGTAAGAAACGCATCATCAAACATAAATTTGCATTACAAAATTGGTGATATTATGTTGTTGGCTTGTGCTTCAGTGTTTGTATCTCGTAAGCATATACGGGTACAGGTTCTTGTTTCTTTTCCTATATTTTCTGTTGTCGGCCGTCACTTACCATTTAGATTACGGTGATTTTACCATTCTCGCTAGAGCAAGATATTGTGATCGCCATGTAGGATTTGGGCCTACTGGCCGATATCCGGGTTTTGCCTAAAAGAAAGGTGCATTTATGGGAAACATTTTTAACCTAAACACTTTAACTAACACGCAAGTTTTAGGGCCTTGGCAGACCGATTAAGCGGACCCCACAGAGGTCTGGAAAACAGAACTGGAGATTTGTAATATACGCATGTCTAATAGCCGCTCTACGCAAACGCCATCTCCCTGTCACCCCCTACTGCCCCCACCATCGATTTATTGTTTTTTCGAAAATGAACGAATTTTGGCTCCAACATTAGTATGAGCATGTTAAATGACAATAGGAAGAGCTTTCTATTGAAAAAACGCCACTGGGCGGTTTCTTTTTGGTCGTTTACGTAAACAGTTGATTTATAAAGGTGTATAAAAAAATGCACTATCGATTTTCAGATTTCAATGGACATAAACCGTCGCTTCAACTAAAAAACACCAAATATTGTAAAACCTAACGACTGTTTCAAAAAATTGGGTAGGAGAGGGGTGCTCCACTTCAGTACAGAGGCGCTAGAAAAGAACTTTAAATTTGTATTCTGCGTATGTCGGATAGCCGATTTGCGCAAAAGCGACGTTCTTACTGCCTCCCGGCTCACCATCGGTTTTTTGTTTTTTCAAAATTTTTCGAATTTCGACTGAAAAATCGGCATGAACTTGTTAAATGGTAATAGGAGCAATCTATCATTTATAAAACACTAATGTTTTTTTTGGTCGTATACCTAAACAGATGAAATTGTAATGTTGGCATTTTGAGAAACCGCGAAAGCCTCATAGAATATATCTGAACAGATTAATTGAGTTTCAAATGTCATGTGCAATGATGTAGAGGTTAAGTGCTTGCAATTTGTTAACAATTTAGTGTTTAAAGCGAATTTCGTTTCTTTATATATTTTTAATTATAAAATGCTATGTAAAGAATTGCCCCAACTATAATAGCAAGACAAAAAGTAAATATTAAATTACACATACACCCAAAAAATGTTTTTGTTTAATTAACATTATATTATTCTGAGCATAGCTACCCAATGTGAAATATTTTAGTTCCCCAGAGGATTTTTATTTAAATTTTATCATCGTAACTAAATTATTATATTTATATGTTGTAAAAATGATTAAAATGCAACGCTGCAGAATTGCTACGAATTAGTTTTTAAATTTGGGGTTGTTTCTACACTTGGTGACGTCACACGGTGGCTCTTATACTGTGCGCTGTAGCATACCGTCTTCTGCACTCTATAATGTACTACGTGTAACGAGGAAGGTAAACAGCTAACAAAACAAAATTAAATCAATGTAATGATAAACTGAGCTGTAAACGAAAATAAGTTACCCAGCCAAAGATACATTCAACTTAATAATTTGTATCTACATCTGTTCCTAGAGAGGCAATAGTTATATTTAATACTTTATACCTAGGAAACAATAAACAGCCACAGAAAAATGTATCCAATGTGTAAGTGTTATCCAAAATTGAACATTTGGATAGTAACCAAATCTTCTATCAACCGCTGTTTGCTATCAATTATTTGCACAAAATCGAATTTCACCTATCCTTAGCAATCGAACACAAAACTGTAAAATGCCCGACTCGTAGTTCGATTCCGAATTGAATCCGATTTCAGTTCAATATAAGTTTTTGTAGTTTGTTATTTATTCGAGTACCAGCGTATAGCAAAAGTTTATTGCGCTTTAACAAGTTTCGCAAAGAAGGAAAGCCTCGAGTAAAAATACCATTTGCAGGTTTTTTTTACCGGAACTGTAAAACTAGTCCAAGTTAAAGTTGGAAGAAATATCGATTATCGGGTACGTCGCTATTTGAAGATTTATACAAGGAATGTCTCACCCCGGCGCTCCAATCTATTATAAAGTAGGATATTTCTTACGAGTTTCCAGGATTGGTGTTGAAAAGATTGATAAATCGCATATCGAAGTGACTGATCCAATACGCGAAACTTGCATAGCGAAATGAGATTGCGGATTGAGGGTTTGACAATCGAAGAGTGGCGTATTTGAGGTTGGAACGTCGACGTATATCGTAATATAGTAAAGTTTTATTGAAAGCTGATGATACACTCGCTTCGGGGCTCGCGGCCAATGCGGATTTCGACGCGCATTCGAAATATGTCTGGTGTTTAATGTCGTATTTTTGGTCGCATTTGGAATTAATTCCAGCAAATGCCGGAAGTGTTCCAGTAATTTTGCGGCGTGGACATGTTGGTCTCGTACATAGATTAATAGCTGCGGTTGAACAATCGCAATTCATTAACTGTCATGTCGATAGTGTCAGTTCTGTTGGACGGAATAATTGAAATTTCCACCATAACGGGCTACGATTTTCTCCGTCTCACAATAGATTCCATTAACCGAACATCTGGCTAATTTCATTAAAGGTCCAAACAAATCGGACTCGTAAGTACAAAAACAAAACAATTTTCTTTTTCCGGTTTTCTCGCAAACTGGAAACTGCAGAATTTATCAAATGACATGTCAATTTTCTCGATGAAGTTCGTGTCATTGGAACCCCGAACTGCTGACGTTGATTCTGTCATGTCGGTATGACGTTGGTAAATTGAGCCGGATGTCAATTAAACTTGTGATGTGTTTGACTGAAGTTTGTGATAAAAGTTTAGAAAAAAACTGTTCGGACTTATTCGATTTAAGGATTACAGAAAACATAATTATAACTTTATAAACGGTTGGGATGTAAGAGACTTTGAGTTACTTACACCAATTTCGTACCGCACTGTACGTTTTATTTTACATAATTCGTTTGGTTGGATTTTAGTTATTCAGCAAAATAAAAGGTTTTTGTGTTAATAAAACGCCGTATAACCTTATGTGATTATATTAATTTAGAAATTAATGCTAGGCGAGTTATTGCAATATGACAGACAATAAATGTACAAAAAATGAGGCCAGCACCCCTTGATGTGTAAATGTAAATTGTGAAATTTAACTTTCATGTTGTTTGTTCTTAATAGATAGAAAAAAAATTTTGAGACATTCTCTCACGCTACTTACTTCTGTTTTTTTTGTGCTTTAATCGTTCCGAATACCCCTTGTTTGTGCAAAGTTTCTCAACGATTCAACGCACATGTCAAACTATTCATATCCACCAGTCATATTTTATTTTTTGCAATTTTAACACAAATCAATGAGAATTGCACCAATAATTCAACAACATATTTAAGCAGCCAATACAATGGCGTTATTTTTTAATTCGCGCCAATCAAAAGTCGAATTATAGTGGACAGTAAAATTTCATCGCGTTTTCAAGCTGCGGGATGCCTTGATTTATATAATTGTTTGGTTTTGACATCAACGTGAAGTTTCTAGTTTCATAACGTGATAATGCCATGTGTTCAAAAAGGAATTACATAAGGGTTGACCATGGAAAATAAAATTTCTGTCTTTGCATGCTTTAGAATTTAAACAGACAAAACATAATAATGTCACTTAAAATTTTAGGTTAAGCTTGTAATTTGTTGTTTGTAGTGACACTGACAGAGTGATGACAGTTAAATTCTAAAGCATGCAAAGACAGAAATTTTATTTTCCATGGCCAACCTTTATGTAATTACTTTTTGAACACACGGTACATGTTTTGGGAGTTTCTTCATTGAACCAATAAATGGAAGTATTCTAAAAAGTAAGGTAAAGTTGTCGTGTTACATTGTTGCATAATTCTTCCAAATACTACTCCCGATCACAATTTTTAAAGAGAATGTTTTGTGTTTACTTGCAAATTATTGTAAATTTTACTTGCTAAAAACACTCAAATGCCACGTGACCTTTAGTTTCGTGGCATTTTTACCGCGTTTTTGTCTCGCGAAATTTTGACGCAATAATTTGCGTACACATAGAACAATTCAAAAGATTTTCTCATTTCGTTGTATTACTCTTGACAATTTTCACTAGTGGAATTCCAACGACAGTATTCACAAAATATTCTATGTTTCTAAAATTGATGATGTTTTAACAAATCTTAACAATTTGTTTTTCAATTATCGGTTATTTTTAAATTTTCGAAATTTTTGATATTTACAATGTTTACAAAAACTCAATCAGAAGTTTTACAAATTTTTACCATTTACAAAATTTTTAAAACTACGAAAATTTCTGAACATTCTGTAAATTTTGAAAGTAATGTAATAGTTTAAATAAGACAACAGCGGGCTTACTCGAAGAAGGTCACGTGGCGTCGTGACGTTATTTCGTTACGTGTTCGGTGTTGCCGGTGGAATTGTACGTTGGCTTGTACGTAGAATCTCGTTGAAATACTCGGGCGCCAGATTTTTCATAATGGAATTTACTTTCCGGACGTACTTCTCCGGGCGAGGGTTTTTCTCTAGTAGAATTGCTCTTTGTGGTGAAAGTTTTCCCCCACTATGCTTTCACTTATTTGTTTAGACTTTTCTCCAGTTTAACTTCACTTTTTGAGGAAGGCTGTTCTCTAATCGGTCTGCACGGCTCCCTCGTACCTAGTTGAAGACCTGGATAACTGCAGTAAGGGTGACGATCTCTAAGGGTCTAAATAGTTATACTTACTGAAACTATTGGTGTTTAAGTAGTGTTATTAAGGAAACAACTATAGCATTAAACTACTATACATATATTGTTAAATGAAGCAAATGGTTACGTACATGGACAAGATAATGATTGCACTAAAACGCATGGTATTACAAGCAAAGCAAAGAAAGCTATATTAAAAAGCAAATACGGGAGCAAATCTCAAACAGGAGCAAACGATAGCAAATAAAATAAAATTTTAATAATAGTTATTTTTCGGACACTCAATGGAAATGGACTACATTTCCTTATTACAAATCGTAAAGAAAAGTATCTCTTTTCTTTACAGCAACCATTTCTTTATAGCAACAAAATAAACAATTATTAATTATTTATTGGAATAAATATTAAACGTACAACTATTAACGTTAGAGAAACTTATAATTTATAAATGTATTCAGGAAAACTAACCTTTTCATGAAAAAAAGCAAGCATAACTTTTTTGTCGATATCCCTTACATTCTTTGAAGTCCTCCAGGAATTGAAAATATTGTAGGTCTTCTCACATTTATCTAGTGATTTCGAGGGTAATAAACTAGCAACAGCTTCAAGCACTAATGCCGATATTTCAGGATGATTTTCATTATTTATTTACATTTTCACAAAATTTCACGCGACCACACTTGACAAAATTTTTGTTTACTAATTTTTGTTTACTTATTTTTGTTTAGTTGCTGCAGTGATGGAAACGGCAATTTGATTCTCGCGCTTGTCATGTATTTTTTAAATAATTTCTTATAAAATGTAATCTTTATGTAATCCATTTCCATTGAGTGTCCGAAAAAATTTTATGTATTATTCTTAAAGAAAAGTAAGTTTTTCTTTACTCATCGCGATTCGTAAAGAAAAACAATACTTTTCTTTACTTATAATACAAATAACTATTGTTTAATAAGGCAATAACACATATGATTTAAAGCCGCGGCTGGCAGTTTCAAAGCCGAGACGAAGTCGGGGCTTTGAGCCAGCTAAGGCTTTAAATCTGCTTTATTGCCATATAATTTTTTCGCCGATCGTTTAAGATTTACATTTTTAAGATCATTTTTCCTGTACCGAAATGAAAATACGGTGGCTTATACAATGTCGTTGCTATTGCATTTTTTGTTTGTTTATTTCTCAATTGTCTATGTTTGTGAAGCTAGAGTTAAACGTGATAAGACAAAGCTGGTATCAAATACAACTTATAAAAGTAAATTGAAGAAAACGAATATTGAAGAACAAACCCCAGTAGTACTCAAAGATTGTACTAATGTAACTGTTAATATTTACGATAAGTAATATTGTTCTTTTCCACATTTATTGTGTCATAATAATTTAAGTTATTAATTCATTTATTGCCTAGTCATTACGTCAATGTATCTACTGCCTAATCATTAAATGTGTTACTTTACCGATCGTCAACTGTCATCGAGGGCCAGCGGGTGGGTCTAGTGGTTAAAGTCCCAGGCTTTGAAACTAGACTCTCAACGGCAGTAGGTTCGAGTCCTTTGCTCGTCGGAAATTTTATGGACGGTGTGTGTGGTGTGTATGTTGGGTTGCATGTCTTTCAGGGGTGGGGCATGTTAGACCGGTGGATAGCCCCAAAGTGCGCTGAGCCCGGGTAAGGGGGTGGGATGGGAATCATGGAGTCGTGCTCATGCACGGCTTAATAATTATTTAAAAAAACTGACCATCGACGAAAAAATAAATTTCAATACTTAAATAATTTCTAAAAATAAATATGCATCCTTGCAGCGTTTACCTGACAGTTTTTCAAATTCTCCTTTTTTAACAGTATAAAAATTGACAACAAAAACACTCAAACTGTGCAATAACAATACTTGAAAAAAGCGTCAGTGTCAGTTTATCACTAGTGATGATAGCTTTGCTGTCGAAATACGTATCTGGTATTTATTTTCTGGTGTGGAAGGGTGCTGTTTTTTAAGCAACTAGTTATCGGTAATATTGCTACTATTTTACTGCTCTACACTATCGTGGAAAGTCTTGTAGTTTTTATAATGTTGGAATAGAGTTTTGTAAACCATGAAATTGCCTTGGAGTCTGCATGTTTAAGGAACTCTAGGCATATACTGTCTATGTCAGCTGCAGTTTTTTAAGTACAAAGTAATTACACGTTAAACTTTTCCTATAACTATTATCATTGAATATTAATTTGACTACAAATCTTATGATACAATCAATATTTAAATAGCATTTCGATTAGAAACTTTATAAAATGATTTATCGATTATTTGCTCGATTGCAATTTTATTTGAAAACAATATATCGCAAAATTTAAAGTAACGTGAGTTTGAATATTTCAACAAACAGTGTTAAAAATGTTCAATAGATAAGCAATGAATAATTCCTGCAGATTATGCAACAGCAGACCTCCACACAAAAATATATGCATCATTCACGTGTATTTGCATTCAACGTGTATTTAATTTCGAACGTAACCTTCTGTTTGCTACTGTATTTTGTCTGTCAATATGGTTTTTGCCAGAATGTCAAAAGGCATAATATATTTTCGAATCTCCAAAGTCTAGAACTCCGCAATCGCGAGTTTATTTCCCTCAGGACACGAAAAATATCAATTTTGTTCGCGATGCAGACTCGACATTTTTGCTGTAATACTGCTTAGACCGTTTGGTTACAAATCGTTGTATTACATAAGTCGATGATGATGGTGGCATCATTTCTGGTCAGGCTGCCTTCATAAGTTCTCTCTCTGTGTCTCCTTTACAGCACTGAATAAATCTCGAGTTCATTATTATATTGTTGGGGTTTCGCATTAGGGCGCGTATATCACTGTTATGCCAACATAATGGAGCTAGCTTGTCTTCTTATACTAATAAACCTTTAATAAATCGATACTTCTCGTTTAGCAACATTTATAATGATGTCAGCAGCGGGGTATATAATTGACTCCATTTGTAGCGGAGATGAGACGGTTTTTTTTTATTATAAAAAGAGAGAATCGCAAGAAAGAAAACAGAAGGGCGTGAATTCTGCTAGAATCGTAGAAAAATAATCCTCTACGTAATTTTGCTAAAAGGATGTCAAAAAGAAGTGAAGCGAGAAGTGGAGTGGTAAATCGAAAGGTGGAATTAAAAACGTCTATAATTAAAGTAGAAGGTGTAGCGGGAAAGTTTAGCAGAAGCTCAGAAAGCGCTTATTCAAATTTTAACTGCAACTACAGCGAATTTTCAAAATGTTTCCAAAGAGCAAATTGGCAAAGCACATTGGAATGTTATTTACATAAAATTCCAATTCATAGAATTGCAGATAATATAAATTAGAATTAAAATAACAAATGTAAATGTAGCAAGTAAAAAATGCTCTTATCAAAGGTTGGCAGCCAGCAGTCTAACAAATAACATTTTTAGCTTGTTACAAGTAAATAAAACAATATTATATTTACAATTTTTATATTTAGTCGTTAAATTCAAGCTGAGCTTTTTCAATATACAGGGTGGGCAACTAAAGTGTTACTAGCTGATATCGCCAAAACTATAGAAGATTAAGCTACACATTTTACCTGCCTCGTATTGTAATCGTCATGTGGGATTTGCAGCAAATGCGACATTCAGCGAATTCCCGGTAGAAGATAGCCTTTGCACTTGCAAATTTTTTGTAATCAATTTATTCAAGTCCAAATTTTGTGCAGTGCTATTTACAATCAAAATTATTGACAGCGGAAACAATTTTTTGTTGCTCTTTCTGCACTTAATATAATTTATTTCCACTACCGGCAATGTAAGTATGCCATAGATCCATGTCTAAGTGGCTTTAACATTTGTTTATTCGGCTACACTTGACTACGAAACTTAATAACTAACATTCCTAGGAAAATAATAGTAGTGTCAGATTAACAGCTAACCCACGAAATAGAAATAATTAAATTAAATTCCAATCATAGTTCTGATGACAAATGTTAAATTTTACAAATATTTTCTTATTTCAAGCTAATTGCTGCCGGTAGTGGAAATATGTAAAAAGAAACAGGTAATATAAGGATATCACATTCTCGGAAGCTAATATAAACAGAGGCGGAGCCTTAAATGTTAATACGTCTGTAGCTTAAATAAATAAAGTTTTCGTTTTGCGGCACCAGATTTATGCACAAAGGTTTTTGAAATCATTTTACCGAACATTTCGCACTTTAAACGTTGTTATTGAAGCGATTTCAAGAGTCTTGCAAAACGTATCTCACAGCAAGGTAGTTGCCGTGGTAACGCACCCACACTCGGCCGGGTGTTTAGCACGACTACTCGAAAAAAACCTGTCAATTACTCACTCAGAAAGACATCCGTTGAATAAAAAAATTCTTGGCTTGAATCAAAAGAAAAGGATATTTACTTATTTTTAGGGAGGAAAAGGTGTAAAAGGACGGACCCAACGACTCACGTGCTATAATTCCGTGGAACCCGCGGAACGCCGGTAGTTACGCCACTGCTAATAAGCGCGTGCGTATGTGTGTCTGTATACACTTTACAGTCCAGGCGTCTTAACGTAGAAAAACAATTTGGCTCAAAGATTGGTTATTCCACTGGGATAAAACAAAATAAAGTGAGTTCGCCTAAACAAAAGGGGGGAAAGGGTGCTGTACTTCAAATAGGCGCGCTCGAAAAAGACCCTTAGATTCGTATAATAATTTTCTGTTTTTGAAAATCGAAACATTTAAAATCTTTCACAATTTTCTTCTTCTTATTCAGGGAGTTGGCTACCTCTCTCCTATGTCTGTGTTTGGTGCGCGGCGATAGATAATTTGCACAGACAGACATAGGGGACCTACAGTTTAACGTGGGCTTCGAACCACAGGAAGTGCATGCACTTCTTCACCAAAAAGGTTTTTCTTGGGGAAAAATCAACCTCGCTGGTTTCCCGTTGCCTTGCGAGGGAGAACGGCCGGGCCGGGGATCGAACCCGGATCCGCTGCATTGGTAACCCGCGCGCTTACCACTGAGCTACGGCCGCTCACAATTATCATGATTTTTTAAATTTCAATAATTCAATAGTTTCCGAAAATTTCAATTGCAAAGCCTTTCAAAAATTTAAGACTTAAAAACTTTAACATTTTAAAAAAGGTTCTGAAAATTTTCAGTAAATGCGAGGAAGGTCTCGTGGAAGTTGCTCGACAGCTTTTCTTTAAATGTAGAACTGTAGAAACCTTCTGACCGGTTTCACAGAACAGCGACGGCGACACCCCCTACCAGCAAGCCAGTTGACCAATGAAACAGCAGCTTCTTAAAATTTCGTATCCACTAATTTTAGGTTAACGCCAACGAATATCCGCTCCTAGCACCGCTGTTTTGTGCAAGCGGCCAATTCAAGAGTGGGAGGGGGGAGTTAACTAGAATGTACTGTAAATTTTTTACAGCCTATTTCATTTTAAAAAAATCGTTAACTACCCTTAATAAACGGCGGGGAGAGGGATGAAAATTTGCAAATATTTAAACGTGGAGCGAGATTTTTTTAATTAAAAAAGTTTACCTAAAAGCAAACAACGAAAATTAGATCAAAACATTTTATAAAAAAAATCTGAAAAAATAGGTTAAACCCATTTAAATACGGATATTTAAAAAATATATAAATCACAAATTATCTCATTTAACTCTTCAAAATAGGGTCTCTCTCTCTCTCAGCCCTCATTCGTCCATCTTTGGACAAAGGCCTCCCCCATCTCTTTCCAGTTCTCCCGATTTTGGGTAATAGGGTAGCTTATCAAAACTTAATATTAGCGTAATAAACGCCTTTTTCGGCCGCAAACACATCAAAAAAAATTTTGTTTAATCTTTTATAGTTTTGGAGATATAACACGTCAGTTGCCGCACCCTGTAACTAAAATGTTAAATTTTTAAAAAGCTTTAAAATTTTCAGTAAACGAATATAATTAAATTCGATAGAATTTATTTATCATTCATCACAACTGCAACTTTGTAATTTTTTTAAAAGAATATTCATCATTTTAAGTAATTATCAGAAATTCGTTTAAAACTTAATTTAAAACTGTAATTAACTTTGAACGCGAAATATTTAGAAGTTGAAGACGCAAAAAAAAGGAAACTTCTGACGGTTGCCGAGCTAACCCAGAAAATGATGTTGTACGAGTAGATAAGTCTTGGTTAAAGCACACATTACTCAGAAAACATGAAAAAGCAATTCAGAAAAATATTTCACGTAGAGGCTTCATAAATGAAACATGCTCGAAGGTGGAAAGGCAAAACAGCGAACAGCGTCTAATGTTGCACGCCTTTTCAAAGAGAACGCGAATTTCGAGCGCATAGACAAGAGACGAGACAAGAAAACTCAAATGTTCTTAAAACTCAAACGAGCTTGCATCTGCATGATTGAATTTTGTAATGCGTTTAAAATATTCATTTTTCTGCTTTTCGCCCTCAAAATCTTTCTTCATCCAATGACAGTCAACGTCAAAGTGAGTGACAGCAGAGTTTCGTTTTATTTCGCATTATTTTTCAAAGAGAAAATAAAAATACATGGATGGCCTTAGGTGTATGCATTTTTTATCATTCTGCTTTACAAATATCGAATAAAACGGCTCATATATAAACATTGATATAGCAAGCTTTAAAATAAATTTTTGAAGCTTCAAGGCCTTATGTTTCTTTTCAATCGTTGTTGTAAATACTGAGCATTGTCAGCAGTTTAGTACGGAAGCACACTGTTACCACCTCACTTTTTTAAACATCTCAATATATCGTTTAAAAATTGAGAATTTCTTTTCAAATTTTTCTTAATGTCTCCTTTGCACAATAAAATGTTTAAAAAAATTATTAAAAATAAAACACTTAGAGTTTATTATTTTAAAATTATATTTAAAATTTTTTTTAATATTTAGTTCCTTAAATTACCAATTTAAAAAAATTATAATATTTTTGAAAAATGTGGAATATGTTAAATTTGGATATTTTGAAAATTTCCAAATTTATAAAAAATACAAAAAAAAGAAGATTTTCAAAATTTATCTATTCAAACTTAATTTTAATTTTTCTCGATTTTTCCAAAATTCTTGGTGCCCTAACATATCGGTTAGAGGTTAAAGAAAAAAGGTGAATCTTGAAATCGTTAAAATTTTTTTGAGGCAGGTATTGTGATCGCCAACATTTCGAAAATTAAGATTTTTACGAATAAGCACGTTTTGGGCCCAATAATACTGAAAAACCTGATTTCACCATAATGTCTCTGTGTGTGTCCGTGTGTGTATCACTTCACAGATCAGATGTCTTAACGAAGAATATTTAATTAAGTTTAGGAGATTGGTAATCACTATGGGATAAAACCGTAAAGTCGTAAGATTGGACCGCCAAAAAAGGTTTATAATACTTCTAAGCATGTCAAATAGCCAATCTTCGCGAATTCGAACCTTTTTACCAACCCCTAGTGACAATTAGAAACTGCCCTTTATTAGCAAACGAACTATAAGGGGTTGGCTTTTGGTGATTTACCTGAACAGTTTACTTGAATAATGGCCAAAGAAACATTGTTTGCCCGATATCAAAAAACCAGATGACTTTTACCAAAAATAAGGGGGGTGGAGAGGGGTGTTCTAGTACAATATAGACGCACTAGAAAGAGAAGCTCGGATGTGTATTCTACGCATAAACAATAACCCATCTGCGCAAATACGAATTGCTACTCGCCCCCCATAGTCGCCCCCCATAGTCATCCCCACCATCAACTTTTTTTAGTATGTGTAAGAATTTCTACTTAAAAGTCGGTATGAACTTATTAAATGACAAAAGGAACAACCTTCCATTTGGTAAAAAAGTTATTAAAGCGTTTTTTTTTCGGTCGTAGACATGAAAAGTTGAGCAACGGTTATAAAACGACAATTGCCCACTTCCAAAATCGATTTAGAGCTTTCAGCGAGGAAACACTGTTTACAATTAGAAAATGCCAAGGGAGCTATATACGTATACAGAAAAAATGATGCACGGGTCGAGAATAGCCCCCCAGATATCATAAAGTTAGTTTCAAGATGTGTTGGCCACGAAATCATTCTAGAACCGGTGTTGTTTCAATTAGGGATTTCTTCAGTTTTATTACCGGTACCGAAACATAGAAATTAAATTTCCGGGCATTTTGTGTAGAAGAATTACGTCAATAGCATACGATATTATCTCAATATATTGAGATGTCTAAAAAAAGTGAAGTGACACCAGAGCCCTTCCGTAGTTTTGTAATTTCTCGAAAGATACTTTTTTTCTTAATCGAATTTAAAAGCTGAAACTATCAATTTTGGCCAAAAATTCTACAGTTTAAAGTTACATTCTTGCACTTTTCAAGAAATAAAAGTATTTTATCTTTATGAAAGAGTGTCATGTTCCCCGTACTTAGTAATCAGTCGAGCTTTGGTCATAAAAACTTGGTGTGCGGACATAAAACCGTACGCTTCATTCTACTACTAGATAACATTTTTATTGGTATTATACCAAAGCTCACAGTGTTACGTCTTTGCCACACTGACCTATCCTCTTTAATTTTTTGTTCTGTTTTCAAAATTTATTTATTTCAAACATATTGTGCGTCACAGTCAAATACATTCGACTTTAATCCGAATATTTTAACGTAAGCAAATTATTCAGGAAACGCATACAGAAATCAAAACAAAATTCATAAGCTTAAATGATTCTAATTTATTTTGCTTAGTTCGTTGGTCGCTTTGGGTTCGTTTATTAGAGGGAATTTTAATTGTAATTTATTTGAATTCTTGTAGGGGTCAGTATCTTCTTTATGAATTGGCATCGAACAATAGAATTGTTCACTAAATAGTGATAAAGTTCACGAGAATAATTATACGGGACATTTATCGAGTTAACTAAAAATCAAATTTATTAGATGGAATTTTCTGTTGGTTGACATATTGAGGCCTATGGCTGTTCTCATAATTTAATTAAGGCTGTAATTATTGATTGACGTAGTCAGAAGTTTATTATTTCCCAAGAGCCTATCTGTCAAATTTCCCTACATGTGCCAATAACATGGCATATGTGCGTAGGAGTTAATTGTGATTTTCCAAACACATTTATAATATTGGACTAGGTTTCGTCGTAAGTCACAACTATTGTCAGCTTTAGCAATTTGTAAAGCAAGTTAACAAGTTGACAAACAAGAAACTAGAAATATGAAACAGCAATTTTACTTTTTATTGATATTCTACGTTTTTTATAAAAGAAACTGGTAGACCTTGCTTAAATCAGGTTGTTTCTAAACAAAGCAGAGTGTACAATATAGAAAAATTGAATACGCACTTCAATTATGTTTTATTAAAATCAAAAACCGCACATTTTACTGTTGGGTAGAGGCTGTTCATAAAAACTGTGTTGCTAAGTTCTTTACATCACAACAATAAAAAGAGAAATGCAACTGCATTTTAGTTTATATAATTACTTTTTTACTCAATATAGCTATTAATAAACAAAAAAAAACTGCGTATCGAGCACGCAAGTTCTAAGTGAAACTTCTTTGCGTGTTTTCATTGAAAGTGTTTTTGAATTTGATTTAACAGAAAGCATAAACGGTAGCGTTGTTTGCTGTAAATAATGGCTATTTACGACCTTTTTGACTGGTATTTTTTTTTTATTAATAAATAATTCCTAAATCGCGAATTTTCAAATTAAGCGTTTTTTAACAAATATAACGTAATATGTCTTGAAATATCGACTCTGAGATCTTATTTTAATTATCGAAAATAGTTATCGTTTGCCCAAAGAAATTGCGAATGTTTTTTCCTTTCGATGTAGTGACACTTTTACTAAGCGACAAACTTTTTTTTTGTAGATTTTAACATTTACATTAACATTTAACATTGTATGAATTTTTTATCGAAACGCAGCTGAAAACAAAACTCCATTGTTATTAGTTTTGCAGCTCGATCGTTTCCGTGCTTGTGTATACACAGGTTGGTTTGATTGCAGATACCTGCTTAGCAAGTGCCATTCATTTACACAGCGGTTTGTTGCTTCGCTACTTTTCTTTACCACACAATAGAGAACACTTTGTTTTGTATTTGTTGAAGAAGACTAGATTTGGTAAACATATTTATCCTACGTTAAAATTGTGGGAATTTAAACTTGGCAATTTTCCTTAACAAAGCATTTCCGGCCCTGTGTTTAAACACTTTTTCTACCGTTTTGTTGTGTTTAATTTACTCTCAATGTTTGTGTATACTTTTTAAAGTCACCCTGTAAAGCGTATTCCAATTTGAAAATCATTATTCATTGAATATCTCGAAACGCTTGATTGTTTTTTCTATTGCATGTTTGAACTCGGCGGAAAAAGTTTCAAATGGTTGCCCATCGGACTTAGTAACAAGTGAGAGGACAACGCACACACACAAACATAAACATCCTGTAGATTGGGTTTAGAAAAGATCAATCTTTCCTTGACTGCTCAAGTGACTGTTCAGCCTTGAAATGACATTGAGATAAACAGATAGTTCTTGATGCTACAACGTAATAACTTAAAATGATAATTTTTAAGATTATAATAATAAATATAAAGCAATAGTGCAATTTGTGATTGTAAATTCGGTAATCTTGAACAACATACTTTCGCAAAAGTATTCTTCCATCAAAGAAAACTGTTCACTGTGTCGAAACAGACTTGTATCTAAAACAGTTTAAGTAAGTATGAAATGACTGAGCTCGTTTTCTCTTGTATCCAAACTCTCATATGATCATAAAATAATGTTCATTATTCAAAGTCAGGAGTGATTATATTCAGATTTTCAAATAATCAGCTTTGAAGCATAATTTTTCATTGCCACTTCAACACGGTATCTCATCTGTTACACATTGACCATTCCCAACCCTTCAAACCACTGCATTACCAACACAACAAGTTTTTGTGATTCCTGCCAAGTGATATCTTATGCGATTGGCTTTAGTTTACAAAAGCAAGAGGTTGATGTAATTGATTGATGAAGAAAGCCGAAAAGTGCACCATTAGAGTTAATAATTTCTTATTTTCTATACAACTCTTGATCTACTCAATATTATTCTATTTATTTTAATTTATTCTATTTTGTTGAATCTCTTCAGGAAAGTATGTTTATTTTCTTATGATTTGTATTGATCTTATAAACGTAAACATTTATAAAACAGAATAATTCAATCTTCTCTGATACCTAACATTATGAGCGTACAATAATATCAGAAACTTTTTTACAGTTCTATTTTTAAATTGCAGGAAGCGCCGTGTAGGGATGGTCCGTTTATTGGGGATGCGATTACTAACACGACTCCTCCTTCTCGTGTGTTCCCTGAGCCTCATCAGTCTCCTATTTCTTAGCCGTTGTGGTCTTAACAACTTGGAGCCCGAATCCGATGAACAAGAGACTCAGGCGGCTTTGCCAGGTAAGTCAACCAGTTTATTTATGAAATATAAGTTTTTATTGTGAATTACATCAAAGATCTAGAACAACTCTAAAATTGTTGCGAATAACAAAGGAGAATGCTTTGTAATACAACGAAAGTTACACCAACGCGTTTGTTATTAACGCAGCCAGCCTTTAGACTTCCTGTATGAATCCATTTCAACTGGCAGCAGGTGTCAATGACAAAGTTGTCTACATTTCCGTCTTTAAAAAGCTCTGCAGCGTGTGTGTACGTGTTGTTGTATACCAATAGTGCAGGATACGTGGGCCTTACTTCGTTCTATGACGTTCAGCATCCCCGGGGATATCAGAGTCGTCTGTAACCTAGCATGACACAGCCTTTGCTTGTGTTGGATAACGGAGTCTAAAGTTGTTGTGTCTACCGAGTGCCTGGACATTACCCTACGTACAACTCGAATTTCGGATAACTAACGTTTAAGGCCGTCCTAAGTAAATAGTCTTGCTATATTTGAGCTTACCGTCCGGTTTAGTTTAAACAAATAAAAAGTTTCGTCAAGGTAACGCTTTAAATTGAGTTTAAAACAAAATTGTGAAGTAGGTACTTGTATTTACAAAACTTAAGGAAGCGCTAATTATGTCAAAACCAAACTCTTGAGGATATTCAGTGATGAAATATCGAAGTAAAGATTTTCATCTGAGAGAGTTTCTGTAAAACTTTTAATCTAATACTTAGATTAATTATGAAATAATAAAAGCGTTAAAAGTTGTTTAAGTATATTATATACGAACAAAAGTAATTCTTCAATATCAATCCACGACATTTAACCGTAGTGACTTGTATGTTTTTTTAAAGTAATGAAAGAAAATTCTTAATTTGCTATTTATTGATTAAGTGCTGGATTGCTGTAGGATCGCTATTGAAAACAAAAGGCGTTCTGAAAACTGGTAATCATTAAAACCCGCAATTCTGTTTTTGAAAAGCAGATTTGTCTTAAGTAGTAACATAATAAGAAAACACTGTACTTGAGTTTTCTCTGTTGGTTTGGAAAAAATAGGCCAAAACAATTTATTTGCAAAATAGTTTCAAGTAATAATATTTTCCAAAAGACGCGTTCGTGGAAGTATTTGCAGGTTAATTTCTGTTGCAAATATTATCTTTCACAATTTTAATTTTGGGCAATATTTTTCTAAACTAAAAGATACCACATTTATTTTATCCAGGAAACGTTTGTATTACTGTAATAATATCTAACAACGGTTTGTATTTTGAAGCAATTGACCAAGAACATTAAATACATTTTATTAATCTTAATTAAGGCTTTCAAAGGTTATTCTGTGGTTTAACCCTAAAGATAGTTTGTGATGTCTTCGAGAGATTCTCCATTAATCGCAACCGCAAGCGGTCCTTGAAGTTAGTTTTAAAACAGTCTCTTCCTCCTTTTAGTTTTCAGTTAAGATCGCGGGCACGAATTTCTAGTAAAAAGACTAGAAAACTTGTAAACTCATTCGTGTACAACATCAGTAACTACACTACCGTATTGAACATGTCTTCCAGTTTTTATGGCGGTATTAACGCGAACCTGATTCTAAAAAGGTCGTAAAGTTAGATGAACTAAAAGTTAGTGCAGGAAATTTATTCTCATTACTCTAGGAAGTTTTGTAATTGTTAAGAGTATTTTTGTAGATAGTAGTAACATTATGAAATTATATGCAATTGAATTGCGTTGCAATTAAAGAGTGAAGAAATATCCTAATATACCGACTAAGATTGAAATTATTCTGATCGGCAATGGTGATTGTTTATCTTTTAATGATTGTTCAAAAACCTAAAAAAATTATTGCTTTTTGTGTTGTCCTTTATAAATTTTTAAACCTTAAGCTGTAAAAATAAAATTGCAAAGCATTCAAAACCGTAGAGGTCATTAAAGTTCGTTTCTTCCTACAACGCAAACGTTGCCAGTTATATTATGGAAATTAGAGCAAATTTAAAGTATCCATAAAAGGCACCCTTTTTGCGAACAAATCTGAATTCCTTTGTAAATATTTATATGTTATCTTGGAATCAGCAAAAAGCCCTATTTGTTGTATATTTTAGACAAGCGGTGTCTTTTACGCGAAAGAATGTCACTCTTCGACAAAAAGCATTCCCATCCATTCCCTAAATGTAAAACATTCTGTTTCGCGAGGAGTATCATTCATTTCCCTCAAGTTGAAATAGAATCCATATTTCCATTAAGGGCGGCAAGAATTCATAAGTCAGATGGCGGATCTCGCACCCATTCGCATTTATCTAGACTTAGTATTCAAATATTTCAATATAACTGTCACGGAGGCCATCAATCACTACGCTACCGACCTCTAGACACTCCACATTGCTATTTGGACGACGAAATGTATAATCCTTTAAGTCTCGGATCATTTGAATTAATTCACTGTTTGTGGAAAATTCTAGTTTTCATACTATGAAGATTAAACCTATGAACAAGTACGTATGCAAATGTGATGATGTCAGAGTTTTTATTTCGTTGGCATTACATTCCTATGCTATTTCAGACTTCTGCAGAAACGGTTCGGATCACGTTTTAAGGAAAATTATTTATAACGTCTTCATTACATATTGATCGTATTATTTACAATACCTAATTAAGAATTTTTACTAACATTATCGAGCAATTTAAACATATGTTGATCACTTCGTATTTAATAAAAACGTAAAAACCTAAATAAAAGGTAAAATATAATTTAAAAAAAGAAAAACTGAGAATCGTCGCATTGGCAAACGAGTACTCTGCTGGCTGCTAGGCTTGGTTAATTCCAACTTTGCTTAGGCATTCGTTCAGGTACATCGTCATATGTGGCTAAGCGCATTAGCACATTGGTAGCGATTAAACGACGACGAAGAAGTCGGAAATAAGGAATTGCGCCCTTTAAATCGTTACGCCCCGGGGCTCGTGTTTTGATCACCCTACCCTAGTTCCGACACTTTAAAATTTTATATAAAAATTTTTATAAATAGATACAACTTTATGTATGAAATAAACGTTATTTGTAGCATCATTGCAGAACTATCATATATAACTAAGGTTAAGTTTTACTAATCAAGACTATTTAACGATAAATAATAGTAGGGACAATTTTTTAGCTTTCATTTATGTCATTGATTCGCATTAGTAGCTGTCTGCACATAGCAAAACCTTAGGTAGGTTGCAAAACTTTAGAGTAATCGCACTTGAACCCTCCAACTAAGACGATTACGTTATTAAAGCGCTGTAAGCGATGGAAACGTCAAGGTCCTTCTAAGACCTTTAATTAATTAAGTGCAACTTAGTAGTTGTAATAAAATCTCTTGTGGTAATTCAAGGCGTTCCGAATTTACCATAAACGGATGTCACGAACCCAAAGCTCTGTTCTCCAAGTTTTAGTTTGGCAATAAATATTGAAATCACGAAAGTTAAGTTTTACATGAAAATACCTGAAACGAAAGATATAGAAATTTACATGTTAAAATGATTTTTTAACAACTACTTGGCAGGAAATTAATTTTCCCTCGTCCTTATTCTAAAAGTTTCAATATTATCCAATATTTTAAATGAAAAATTAAAATAACTTATTGAAAGTACCTCGTACTTATAACGAAACCATTTAAGAGAATTTTTACGTCACCTTTAAATCAATTTCGTCTTATTTTATTCCCTCATTGCTAAACTGATCGTTTCTGTCGCGGATTCGCGCTGACTTGGTCTTCTCGTGAAGTTTCCAAGATTTTATTATCACCTAAATATTTCTAGTCCAATAATTTTACGGTTATGGAAAACGAAATTGAATTCTAAATTCCTATGGGCTTCTCTTTAGTGAAAAAGTTACTGTCAGATTTTTTACTGCGGTCTTTCCAATAAGGCTTTGCGTACATTTGAATAAAGGGAAAAGAAAATACAAGCGATTTTATAGCTTGAAAGCCACTCGAAAATTTTGCTTGTTTCTGTATCATGTGCAATTTTGCTTTTGATCATCGGCCAATTAGAGTAAATGCTCCATGCCAGATTGGCACATGTATGGGAATGATGAAACAAGGGTAAACAGACTAACATGGAGTTTCATTAGCTCTACACGTACCCGCATTGTTAGAGCTATCGGTAACCGAAATTAGTACGCACTGTGTTGATTAATACCTATGTGCTAAACCAGGATTTGCTTTGTATAGAGGAGTCGCCAAGTACAATGGTTAATTTATGTTTCATTGAATTTTAGTGACATCAGGACAGCGAACTTTGTTTGCGAGCGGAATTTGCAAGTTTTTGCCCTTTTTTCTTGTTTAGGAAGTTATACCTACCAGTGGCGTATTCTTGGAAGAGATTAAAGAGGAAGTAGATATCTTCTTCAAGAACTAGACGTAATCGACATTAGTCACATTTTTAAAAAGTTGGTAATTATTTATTTTAATATTATTGAAATATCATCATTTAGGTTATTGAGCAAACTTCATAAAAATGGTTAAAACAGGAGCAGAAGAGAGCGGTTTGGATACTTTAACGTAGTGGAATTTGAATTTAAATTGAACATTACAGTTTGGTATGAGGATTATGACCTAGTTGTATATTATGTTCTTATGATAATTTTAATTTTTACATCACCTAATGGCAATTTATTTGAAAACATAGTACAAATAAGACTTTGAATGAATTACTTAATAATAGTCAAGTCACTTGTAAATTGATATAATCGCTTACTGTAAAAAGACAATCAACATTGTGCTACCTCCAGTTAGCAGCTTTCCTGACTGTGCATTACTCAAGCCATCCAACTATTTGGATGAACCTAAGGTTGTCAACAGTTGGGGTGTTGCTGATGATGGCTATGTCCGGCCAGAAGTCTCTCAACATGGATCCTCTTGTCAATGCGAGGGCAGGGCAGTAGGCTCTGCCGCCTCGTTCTCAAGGTTACAACCACGATAGTCAGGGCTGTGTTTATTTAGTCAACAGTGTCCAGTCAAAATTCCAACAATTAGTCGGTAGATTTTTGCGGGACAATCGCCTACAATATTTAGCTATCTTATATGATGGTGCAGCAATAGCTTTTCTTGCTTAGCGCCAGATTTGCATGTTGGTCTATTTGTCTATGTGACTATCAAAGGCAAGAGAGAGAAACAATCGGTCCTGGCTCCTAGAAGGGCTGTTGCAGGGGTGGCAGAACGCCGCTTTGCAGGCAGTTTTTGCATACCAGCCCTCTAACGGTAGTATCTCCGATACTCACTTGTACTGCTCTGTATTTTAAAACGTGTGTGATCCTCTCACTAAGAGCAGGTTCGACTCCATGCATTTGTAAAACAGTGCTACTACGGTCGATTGAAGCCTTGTCAAAGAAGTAAACAGCTTGTCTAACGATTTTTCGATTCGTTCCGTTACAACGTACAGCGCGGATACGGTGTATCTCTCTGAGGTATTTGCATGTTGTTTCAAATGCAGTGGGTATGAGCCCAGAGCGGTATTCCGTCACTGTCTGTTACATAGCCTTTCAAACTTTTTCAGTTGAAAGGGTGTAAGACTAATGGAACGATATACTTTAGCCAGGGAGTAATAACTAAGCCCACATTCAGTTATAAACACAACTTTAACCTCCCTCCAACCTTCAAGGACGTACTTAAAAGCGATACATGCCTGAAAGTATTGATGGTCTAGGTTACTTTACCACCGTCTACGACTTGATTTGCTAGGTTACAATCTTTTTCGAGGGATGTGAAACAACCTGCTTGTGCTTGTGCTTGTGGGTGCCACAATGCAGCCTAGAAAGTTAGTTTTCATAAGCACATTGGCTGTGTCCTTCTAGTTTGATAATAAAAGTACCATAATGGGGTTTTACACAGCCTGGCTGTTGGTGAGGGTCTTCTGACAAGATCTTTTTTAGTCGTGCTACAGAAGCAGTGGTTTTAATTCCATTGCAAAAGGTTCTCCACGAAGCTCTCTGTCTTCGGTGTATTTCCTGTTTAAATAAGCTTTGGTGTTTTTTATAAACTTTCCAATCAGTTACCATTGTTATCTGTATTGCGTTGCTAAAAAATTTACTTGTGGTTTATTTTAGACTGTCAAGTGCATTGCACCACCAGGGCGTGGCGCTTTCTTTGCAGGCTGTTTTTTCAAAGGAAATAATAAGGGGTTTCTCTAGCAAATCGATATTCCATTGCAGATCTTTGACCTCTCCTGTTCTGCCTGAAGTTGGAGGATTCTTTAGTCTGTTTGATAGGTGTTTTTTGTAGGACAACCATGTCAACTTAGGGTTTCTGTACCCCTTTTGAACAGCCTCGGTTTCTGATAATCGGAGACAGATCGCACTGCCGTCTGATAGGGACGCTTTTGGCAACTCATGCCATTATTATTCGAAATATTAAACAACACCAAAGTGGTGGGCGTTTGAATCACATACAATGGGTAGGTGTTTCTTATTTTTCTTACAGTGTTCGACTAGCTCTATCATCTCTCCACTGGGAGAGGGTTGCTTTGTGTCACTAGGGAGATACATCGACGTTGAAATACGGTTTTATTTATTTCTTCGTGCTAACTCATTTACTCAACGTTTGCATAGGTGCGGTAAAGGACAATCATCTTATTTTATTTTTAAAATGTATAATTCTCATTTTTGTAATGCTACATAACTCCAGTTTAACACAATTAATTAGGCAAAACTTTAAAAAGTTTGCAACCGATTATATTAACGCACAAGTAGTTTGACGATTATTAAATACTATATGTAAAGTCTAATTATTTGTACCAAATTTTCAAATAGATTGTCATCGTGTGACGAAAAAATATGTTTGTTTTTCTATTTAGGGTGACTGAAAATAATAAAATTCTTATAGGAAAATAATATACAACTATTTTATAATCTCTATGGTAAACTGTGATGCTCCACCTAAATTGAAATTCACTGTATAAACACAGTTTAAGATTAGGGAACACCAAAAACCAGCAAAAGAGGGTGATTAATCGAAAACCAGGAAACAGTTAAGGGCTGCCCTCCCTATGTTTTTATTATCAGATGCTATAGCACGCACGTAATTTTTATTTAAGTTTTAAACTGGAGCGGAAACTGCTTAAAGGTAAATTATTGTTAAATATATCAATTCTGAAATTATTTCTGCTGGTGGTAATCTTTAAACGTAGTACAAGAGAATGTTATTGATGCAGTACATATCGAGACATAAGCAAAGAACGTCTCGTGGCCTGGATTCGACAGTTAGCTAATGCTTGTAATGCTTCACACAAAATAAGAGCTTAATGTGTTATCTCACCTTGACGCTAACCTCATACATGCATAACAGTTTTGCATGATTTAAATTCGCCCATTTTAACACACGTAAAGCCGCTTTCCTTTATTTAAAATTCAACTCGATGTAGATGACATATTGTGTTTATGGAAATCTTTCACGAAATGCTCATTACTTGCGCAATTTCATGTATGTTATGAAATAGTTACGTGATTTACATAAGAAGAAACGTAATATCGCGGTGCTGAATAGAGCTGAATGCAAAATGAAACGTTTGATGTAAATGAAAGGGTGGTTTAATAATAGTTAGCGGTATTTAGAAATTTCTCATTAGGTGGTGTATTTATATGGGCTGTGGAAACAAACTATGTCACATAAGGCGTAAAGACCCAAATACCATAATTTAAATAGCTCGCTCAGCGTCTGCACTGGAAAGCAAATTATTTCCTTATTCAAAAATATTCTATTCATAAGTAATTGGAATTTTCAATGACGTTTTTCTTGTGCTAGCTTTCAAAAACTGCTGTCTACAGTTTTCATAAAAGCCCCATTTTTATAATAATTTGTTATCAAAATTCCAATACCAATCAGTGTGACGTAAGTGCACGTTTAGATTTGTTACGTAAATTTTGTATTAGTCCTCTAAAGGTAACAATAACAAGAGTCACTTGGCTGCTTGAGGAAATGGGGTGGTTTTTGATGGTAAAACTTTAAGTAAAATTAAAGATTATATAACCTTTATACAGTACAGTTAACCGATGGAAGTAGAGAAAAATAGTAGTATTCCGTTCTTAGACGTACATGTTACACGTAAACCAGGTGGTAGTTTGAGGCACGCAGCTTACAGAAAAAAGAAGACACATACAGACAGGTATTTAAATGAAAACTCGCGAACAGACCAAGGCTAAACTGGCACTTTCGGAAAGCTTAGCTTTTCTACCGTACAGTAAGGGCATTACTGATAAGATGGGCATGTTCTTAGAAATACTGCATAAAAGCAGCGTTTAGGACTAATGAAACTCTGAGGAAAAGTTTCAGATCCGCAAAAGACCAAGTATCAAGCTTAAAATCGGCCAGGATCTACAGCATTTCTTGCTCTTGTGGTTTAAACTACATCGGACAAACTGGTCGTTCCATTGAATTAAGACTGCGAGAGCACGAAGGTGATGGCAACCACATCATAATTTAGAATTAGTAAAGCTTGGACTCCAGTAGTTCATCCTCTAAGGACTCGTAAGCATTATCGATCTCACGATCACCCTCCACCGCATCTGTCTCCGTCCAACGGTAACAGCCAACCAGAACTCCGCCGTTCTGTCCGACTGGCTTAAAGGGCTTTAAATACCTTCGCATCCCGGATTTGAATTCGTTGCTCTAATCACTCTGAAACTGCGAGCTGCAATGTCTTGGAAAACGTTAATTTGTATGGGTTCACAAACAGCTAACAAGCATAAGCCGATGCTTTATTCTTGTCCTGACAAACAAGATCAAATCTTTGTCCGCTCTAAGGTTCAAATAGACTACGCACACGGCCCTGTTTAGGCAGGCAGAGTCCACGAATAATTATTGCTCAAACTTTTAGAGCAAATGCTTGTAAAAATCAAACAAGTTACAGGTCGGTCCTTACCTGATTATGCTGGATGTAATCTCCAAATGAAAGTAGATTCTAATATTGACAAGCTTAGCTAATTTTTTCCTGTTTTGTTTTTGTAAGAAATTTTTCTGGAACAGTGATAAGATTTTTTTGTAGGATGCTTTTCTTGAAGATGTTACCGGGGTATTATTTTCTTCAAATTGTTTTACCGGTCTGTTTTTTCCCGGCCTTTGTTTCGATATCTTTTCCGGGGCTGTTCGGGCTTCTGTTCGTTTTTTTACAGATTTTATTTCTGGGAGCAATTCTTATTCAGACCGGCTTAGCAGAGAAAACATTCGGAGCAATAAGCGCCGGGTATGAAGTTACCAAAAATAACACAGGGGGCGTAACACACGGGTCGTGCTAGTTTTACTATAACACCATAGCATGCTCTTATCATTATAATTTATAACTATTAATATCTTCTAGTAAAGTTCTCTAATGTCAATTTGCTTCACTACCTCGTAGACATATAAAAGCGATCGACGCTGACGTCGCTAGCTTACATTTAAGGAGTCTAATCTAATCTTCTGTCAAATGATGAATAGGGAAGCTACCTACCTACCTTACCTTTGGCTTTAAATTGTGACATTTCTGTGAAGTTATCGAAGTAGAATTGGAACTAACAAGGAAATGCAAACATATCTTGCTGCAAACATCACCAACCGAAGTTCATATTCATTAAGGCCGTTTGTATTAAGCGACGGCCACTTTCCGACAATTACCAAAAAGCGCTTGAATGTCTAATGAAATGCAAAAAGCTCACAAATTGCGTGTGCGCGCTTTAGCGCAAACAACGTGTATTTAACGACTGGATTTGATGGCGCATTGATTACTGAAGCCCTTTGTGACTGGAATCGGTTATATGGACGCGAGGATTCGATTTACAGTAAAAGTCCGGCTTAATTTAACGGACGGCTTAGTCTAATGGGTGCGTTTTGGCGAATGCTATACGTGCTTGCGTTAACCGCAAACCAAACACACATTAACGTGTTGGTTAAACCATTAGTAAAGTAAACGCAACAGTCGTTACATTTTCGTACCGAATACATAAAGCAAGTCGTAATGTCGAGAGTACGCACGTTAGCTTTGATTTTGCTCCCTGATATTACAAAGGCCCGCTTATATACCTCTTGCTTTTGCTTGCTTCTCTGCCATTTTGCCTCCCACATACAGGCGCACGTGTGCACTTGACATCAGCAAGCAGAGGTGAAAGAATGGCCGGAACACCATTACGGGTGAATTCCCATCAAAAGAATCAAGCAGAAGGCATAAATAATAAATACATCTTCTCATTCAACTTCTTTTTTTATTTCTTCTTTGCAAGTGATTGCAGAATAAAGGACAGAGCAAACATGCAGGGCATTAAAGTTTTATGGGGCTACAGTTTTTTATTTTAGTTTTAAATAATGAAAACTATTTTCGTTCTAATACACAGAGTGTTCCAATTTTAGTGTTAGTAACTTTGAGGTGCGTTTCGCACCGAAAATTAGGAAAGCCGTATTGACTTATTTTTCCCATTAGGCGTACTAGCCACCAAAAGATGGTCCTTAAAAATAGTTTTTTTGTAAGTACACTTAAGGACACCCTTGAAGGATTTGGATGAAATTTTGTATGGATACTAACCAAGTGAATTTAGATGTATGCCAAACAATAATTTTATAAAATTCGCTAGAGGGCGCCAGGTAGATGTCCTTAGTTTTTCTACAGTAACTTTTATAGGTAAATTTTTTTATTATACTTTTATGGGAACATCGAATGCAAAATTTGATTATCTAAAAGTATTTCTTGGATTTTTTACGAGATATTTCAACTTTTGTAAAAAAATCGACTTGCCATCATCGATAGGTACTTCATACTTTGTGGAATAACATCTCAGGGTAGATTCAACACAGAAAAAAGCTTATATCACAACATGTGTTTGGAAACGTATCCTTACAGAGTTACAGCTTCCATTTTGAGATATTGATATTGGAGGACGCAAATACCCTATAACTTTTTTTCAAAGTAACTTGGTTACAGTCTTAAGATATTACAAAATATGGATAAATACATTTGAAAAGTTGTTCGATCTGTAAACCTCTTGCTTCGGCTCATTTGTGACACCGCCGAATAAGAGCGTTAACCGCAGCGCTTATCTGTAACGGATTTCTTGTTAAGTCATTGCTAAATCTAAATCTAAATAAATATAGAAATGTTCTTTTAATTCTGAAGTAACAACACACTCCATTGTTACGGTAGCGGCATTGTTAAGGATGCTGCCTTCTAAGTAGAAGTATTAGGCTCCAATCATGGGTGGAGAAAAAAAAACATAAATTGTGTTATTTATTACCAGTGCTACAATCAAATAGTAAAAAGAACAGGATTTATACAGTACATTGTAATTTTAATACTTCAGCTAATGAAATAATTAATTTGATACCTATTTTATTATTATAACTTAATTAAACAATAAAATATCAGTTATGAGAAGACGACAAAAATTAAATAAATAAAAGAAATTCAGGATTGGAACCCGGGGTTTCTACTTATAAGCCATCATCCCCAGCCGCGTCGCTACCGAAACATTGAAATGTGTTCTTACTTTCGATTAAAAAGACATATTTTAAATTTTTTAATATTGATTTAGATTTCTGCTTAATTTTGAACGTAATAATTATTTAATTGGACAAATCAGCTAATTACAATAATACAAACAATTTGATGCGCCCCGTAGGAAAAATATTCATAAATAACTTTATTTCGAGAATCAAATTCTGCATAAAAATTTTAATACACAATTGTAGAAAAAGTAAGAGAATCTACCTGTAACTGGCTCCCTGTAGCGAATTTTATAAAATTATCGCTTGGCATACATGTAAATTCACTTGGTTAGTATGCATACCAAATTTCATCCAAATCGGTCAAGTGTGCTTTGAAGTATTTACAAAAAAACTATTTTTAGGGACCATCTTTTGGAGGCCAGTACGTCCATTAAAAATTGAATTTGTGGAAAACAAAAAAATACAAGTCTTTTTATATTCAGTGCGGAACCTGCCCTCAAAGTTATCAACAATAAAACTGTAACGCCCTGTATATTAAACGGCAAGGTTTCATATTTTATAGCATAATTCGACAATTTTTTTTGCATAAAATTTCGATCTCTACTATTTGTTAGTCTAGTCGCTTGCAAACACTGCTACAAAAATTGTAAATTCTAACAGAATATATAAAAAAAAACTTTCTCTGCAAGATTTTTCTCTGATCTCGGGCATTGAGTGTCAGCTACATATTCAGAGTAAGTCCTTGTAAAATATTTCCGTGAGAGTGAATTAATAAAGTGATGCTAGGAATAGACCCTTGAATGTGCGAAGCTCAGCTTTGCTGTTTTTCCTTACGTTTGTCGGGGGCGGCGGGTGGGACTGCCGTGTTCTAATAAATTATAAATTCAATTTTTAAAGTGAAAGCTTTTGGGAACAATGTTCGATTGTCGTCTATTTTTTTGTACTGTTCTGTACTTCCAGTAGAAAGATATTGGCTTAATGAAATTGTTCGACTTGAGAACGATACAAAATTACAATAAATGAAAAAAATTTGTTCAGTTGCGTAGTTATCATAGCGACAATGATCGCAAGGCGATGGGGCCCCGAAATTTAGGGGCTCTTTGGAACTCTATATAAAACTTTTATACCGGGTAAAACGTAGTAAAAGTGTATTATATCAGCGTGCTTGGTTGTATAGATATGTTATCTGTAATCTCTTTTTGTATTGCTTGAGATTAATTTTACAAAAAAAAATGCTTTTATTGTTAGTGGGCATTGCCAAGTACTCTGCATATAATATTAATAGTTGCTGTAGATAGTAGAGCTTCTAAACCTAAAACTCTAAATCAACGTAGGTTGAATTTAAATTTCCGACGATATCTGATACAGCCATGTCTTCCTGAAATGGGTAGCAAAACCATTTAAAATTCCAAAGCAAATTCGCCACAATTCAAAGAAGCGCTCTTGAACAAAAATTAGGATTACTATGATGGATCTCCCAGGGATCAGGGGCGAAGTTTTTCGATTTCCCTGTGGTATGTCGCCTGACGCTGCGGGATAGTTAAGTATTCCTGCGAATATTTCAGCGTCCGTACTAAAACGAGCGAAACCATTTTCATCTTCATCTTAAATCCTTGCATTCCGACAGACAGGTCGTCTTGTCAAACAAGCCGAAAGACGAGAGCGTGTTCGTGTAGGCGTGCGTTTTTTTGCACTTCTTAATCAGCAACGGCCGAGTTCCGTCGAGCTCTATCCAATCAGCGTTGATTACCTTATCAAGCTCGTTCATTTCTAAGATGCTACCCTTGTAATTAGCACGACGCAAGGCCTATTTTGCGCGCCTACATTATGTAAACGAGTCCCTAAACGGTCTACGCTTCCAGCTTGCCAATATTCCCTCCTTCCAGGTAAAACAGCCTCGTGTTATTCAGGACAGCGCTGGCTGGAAAATTGTCGAGTTTTTTTGCACCTTCGTGTAATTAAATTATGCGTAGAAATTTCGGTAGATACTCGAAAGCCCAGGCTGCTCTTTTAAACGGCTCCAGTGAGCGACTTGGAGTTAAATACATTTTTAAGTAAAAAAGGGAGGTTTGTCTTGCAGAGAAAAGTCAATTTTATATGTATGAGCACCATTACGCATTATTTTCACCAACATGTCTTATAATTTACGAAAACTTGAAATCATTACATTACGTTTTTTATACTATATACGGCGAGCGAAGAAAACTTAATTTCATTGAACATTAGAAAACTTTTTTTGCTGGGTTCCTAGAGGTCTGAATTTCCATCAAAATCTCAATATCGATGGTTTACGATTGTATTTCCATTTTCATACTTGAAATATGGGAAAGTGAATACGTACAGTTTTTTATTTTCTTATACCTTCGATATAGGGAAATACTAATTTCATAAAAGTTTTCGTAATTGAGATTTCGACGGAATACATGTTTTGGACTTCCAGGAAACCAACAGTGATTTTCAAAACATGCCGCTCCGTGGGAGGGTGAATGGGTGGGTGGATAGGTTCAAAAATGGGTGAAGCGTTTTAAGAAACCTTGTAGTACACCGGGAGCGCAGCGCATGCAAATTTTTTTTAAGTGGACATTACAGATCATGTTTGAAAAAGTTATTAAAACCTATTGTATTCCACGAGAAAACTTTAACACTAACAAGAGTACATGGCCAACAAAATATTTTATTAATATTTAGATTATAACTGTGACATAACCACTGATATTGTTTTTACCAAATGTTTTTAAATTTTCTGCCGAGGAAACCGGTCGTTTTAGTAGACCTGTTTTCTGAGAAGGTTCATTTCAATGTGAATGGTGGCATTTTAGGAATTCTCTAATCTTTTATTTTCTGGCGGGTAGATAACAAAAATGTAGATATTCAGATTATAACTTGGAGTAATGCTGCAGTTTTATTTTAAACTTATTCACATCACTTTAGAATGCCGAAGGTGTGTGTTGCATAGGAAAATCCCGCCGAAGTGCTTAAAATGTGAAAAATGTGGTGCAACCTTAAAAACTTGCGTTGGAGCATGAATAGCACTAAAGTATTTTCTACGTGAAAATTCTCTACACCCGAGTATAATTCAAAAAGCAAAATAAAAATTTGGTTAATTAAAACTTACTTTTTTACTATTATCCACTCAAAGCAAAAAATATTGAAGCAGCTTCAAGTTACGCCGCGAATTACAAATAACATACTAATGATCACAAATTCAAGATGGAAAACCATTAGGGCGTGCGCGTGTTTTTCCAACTCACTAACGAGATGCAGCGTAATTAAAATGAAATATGTTTAGCATAGTTCACCGTCTGCATCGTGTATAATTGACTCTTGAGGTCTCTGTGATATATTCAATTCCGTTGCCTAGTTAAGCTCATTATCGCACCTTATGGTTCGTTAACGATTGTTGCACTAAACAAGCTACAGCGCATCATTTAGATTTTGATCGTGGCAGAATACGAATATGATCTGGATTACTCAATTTGTTTTCTTGTTATTTTCTCGACTACAACAAAATGACGAACCATGTTATGATTATGAGATAATAATATCTCTTTGTTACACCTGTCAAATACAGATGTCCCGGTTTATATTGTAGGAAGAAGCGCCTCAGGTAAATGATTACCTATTTTCTGAAAAGTATAAGTAGATAATGTGGGCATCTGTCCTGAAAAATGAACTACGTGACATTCGATGAAGCGTCTTAATAAAAGAAAATACCAAAATACAACAGTAGGGTTACATTATTTAACCGTTAGAACAATTGATATTTCTATATTTATTTCTGCGGTCTTAGTCAAAACAAAATCAAGTCTTGTTAATATTCAAAATTAATTGAATGAATGGCCAAATTCCAGAGCATAACGTGCCCTTTACAACTGTACGTTTATGATGCTTAACAAAATATTCTAAATTATTGTTCTGCCCTTTAATAGGCAAGTCAAACTAGCAAAAATTTAAAATAATTCAGACAGTTTTTGGGCGAAGTGAGAAGTATGGTAAAAATGAAACGAGGAATAATTTTTCGGCTAAAAAACAATTTATTTTGCAATTTTTGATCCCTTCCGAATAATAAGATTTTTCAAGCTCTTTAAAATAGGCGTTTGCTGCATCGACAATCTCCTCATTAAAGCCGAATCTCTTTCCGCCAAGCCATTTCTTTAAGTTCGGAAACAGGAAATAGTCGCAGGGAGCTAAGTCTGGAGAATATGGTGGATGTGGAAGCAACTCGAAGCATAATTCATTGATTGTGGCCATGGAAACTGCACACGTGTGCACCCGTTCATTGTCTTGGTGGAAGTGAACCTTTCTCTTCGCCAAATGCAGTCGTTTTTTTTCAAAATGTCGTTAAAACGGTCCAATAAGTTGCAATAATATTCGCCGTTGATTGTTTTTTCCCTTAAAAGGTAATCGATGTGGATTATGCTTGTGCATCGCAAAAAACTGTGGCCGTGACCTTGTAGGCCGATCAAATCGCCTTAGCCTTCTTCGGCGCAGGTTCGCCAGTAGAATTCCACTGTTTAGACTGTTAGTTAGTTTCAAGCACTTTTAAGCTATTTATAAGTTAAACCTGATTTTGTTTATGAAATGTTACTTCATTTGGTATTTCAGTAAATTTTAAATTGTTTAAAAATTAGCAGCGTTTACATCATAGCGTAACTGACGTAGTTTAGACCGTACGTTTAATTTGTTGCATTAAATATAAATATTATTAATTTACATAATTTCTACGTTAATACAAAGCGGTTATCGAAATAATTCAGTGATTTATTCAAAATTTCTAATTTATATTTATTTGAACGTTTAACGTATTTTTTTCTTTAGGCAGTTGCAAGACTTGCAAACGATTTGTTGTATTTACTAACGTAATAATACAATGTCGTCGTAGGTCATTATTTTTTTATAAACTCATACAAAACATTGCTTTATTTAAACTCTTGGTTATGATCTTAATCAGTTTAAATGAGTATCGATATCTATTTTTGACGCTTTGCTAGTATTTTTGTTGTGGGGAAAAACGAATTTCTTTGATTATTTCGTTTTTAGTTACATTTTGCTTGCATATATTTGATGACGCAATTTACGTAACTATTGTTCTTACGAAAATTACCGACATTATTATTTTACAGTTCTGTGCCATATTATCTATATAATATTTATTTATTTGATTAATTTTGATTACATTTTTTCGGAAATAATTTGGTTATATTGATTTGATTGGGCTACAGAGTTTTATGTTGAGCTATTTGATTTTATGAATTAAATTTTCGATGTATTTGGTTGCTTATACAGTCTATTGGTTTATCTAATAAATCTTTTAATGCTACTTGTTTTTGTTGTTCTTTAGTTTGGTGTCTTATGAAGGTAATAGCTTTATACAATTTCGGTGAAGTTGTACAAATTGGGTCATTACTCATTATTAGGTTATCATAAGGATTTTGGCGCCTATTGTAAATTTTATTATTAACTCTTTTTATGGTTAATTTCACCATCGAGATTCATCCCATTTGCTCAAGCAGCCGAGTGACTTATTTTTACATTCAGTGAACCAATACAACATTTAAGTAACAATCCCCGTATGAAATAAACTTGCAGTAGAAGTTCTAGGAAGTAATTAGACTATTTACTAATTTTTTTTATAATTACTAATTAGTACCTGCATTCTTTTATTCTTTTAATTCCAACCCCGAAATAAGAAATTCTGTTAAACTGTGTTATATAATAAGCACATTTTGCCCAAATTATGGTTAAATGCGGGTAACCCGTAATTGGAACAATGAGATATGAATGTAATCATGCCGAGCACTTTATAAGATTTTGTGCTTTCTTTTCCCCGGTACAAATTAAAACTGTTTACGTTGGAACATTCCTTCCCCTAGTGTACTTAGAGGTTTTCGATTGGAGGAGGTTTAGTAGGCAACCGTCATTCGGCTTCCTTTTCAAATGTGTTAAAAGAGGTTTTTATTGTTACGCCATAAAAGTAACTTGAAGGAGATATAAATCTTTTTCAGGGCACATCTGATAAACCTCTTCTTCTTCCTATTGTGTAAATATTGCACAGCGAACTGCTACCGCATTGATTTGCAGCAGACCATGTATTTGCTAAAGAAATTCTATGATTTAGTACCCTTATTAAAATATTACACAATTGGTTTAATTAAAACTAGTATTTACTATTATTAATTAAGTTTAAAAACTAATCCACGGCTAAAAGTTTAGGAAACATTTTCGCGGTTTGGCCCTATGGATGTTTAATTACAACTCTTACAATATGTGATGTCAATTCCATCAAACAGCTAATCACATTGTTTGAAATATCTTAAAAAATCAAAAAAAACTTTTTTTGGCTTACTTCCAAACAATTTTTATTTCTTAGTATTTGCTATCTATTCGTATGAAGTTCGCTAAAAAATCTTGAATATCAAATAATGGTTCCACAAACTTTGTCTCTACTTATATTAAAACTTTTTCAAGTTTTTGAATACTCCCTTCGCTTGACAAACTTTTCTTTGAAAGACCGAAAGAAGTTCTTTGTTTGGGGAAGCAATATAAAAATTTCTTGTTCTTTATCACCACTGATATTATTAATTTTTCCGTTTCGCATTACAAGTAAGTTATTTGATTTTTATTTAATGGAGTAGTTTATTGAATTATGCAAGTTACAAGCAAGTTATTTTAAATTAATGAAAAATGTAAATTACAAGGAAATGTTTAGAGATTTATTGAAATTTTAGATAAGTTTTATAAAGCTTGCTGTTCGATTGCATTTATTACTCCAATGATTTATTCGGATAAAATCATCCGGATGTTTATTCCTGATAAAAGTTCAAGTCAAAAGATTCTTATCTCTTGTGCTTCTGTCTTAATTTGAGTATTCGCATTATAATACCACGGCTGGTGGTATCACCTTATCATTTATTTGCATTAGGCATATGCAGTTGCCCACTGTAAGCGGGTATTGCATCAACGCTCGCTTCCGAAATAAACAAACCCAAAACATTTAAAATCCTAAAATTATTCGAATGGTTTTCTATAACTTCTCGAGATATTTCGATAATCGATTGGTTTGATTATTTCCATTCGTAATATTTCATCACTAAAAATATAATATTTTGTAATTTTTAATTGTAGTCTAAAAATCTTGAAACTCAAAATATAAGAATTAGGATTGATGCTCTTTTTTCCATCATTAATGTATTTATTGATTAGGGTGAAAATTACGTCGTCTATGTTGCCTGATTCTTTTACAGGAAATTCTCATTTTTGTAGACTTTTACAGGCGACTTTCACCCAGAAATGCTTAGAAAGATTTCATTTCTTACGTCTGTATAAAGGAAAAAAATGTTTCTCTGACAACTTGTCACATTTTCCGCAAAAAAAATATAATTTTCTTTTATTAAAGGCAAAAGTGATATGAAACGGGAGGGATGTAAAATGAATACGTCAAGGTTAATGATTTTTAGGTGCTTTCTGTCGGCTTATAGTTAATAAATTTTTTAGTTCCCACAAATGTTCAGTCAGAAATATCTTTGGAAACTACAAAAATAAACATTTTTCAATATATATTGATATTTTAATTTTAAAGCAGTGTGTATCGAATTCCTTGTTTCGTATTTAGAAATATGGCGTATACTTTGCAACTTGCAGCGTTTCATCATTTCTAAAAATTTCTTGTTCTATAAAAACAGTTAAAGACTACCAAAGTGCATCATTATTTTACAGAAATTCTTAATCTTCTCAGATAGTAATGAAAAAACGCAGAATCTTTCCGGTTTCCAATGGAGAATTTAGGCCATCTCATTTTTCGTTTTGAGTTTATTGATAATTTATTTTATTTCTAAAAATTAAAGATTGAGTGTTTTTGCCTACGGATTTTGATCACTAGCTTCTATTTTATGAGCATTATAAAGTTCCATTTTTCAAAGAACATGCCTAACTACTTTACTTTATCTTCTGTAAAAAACGTGACTTATCACGCATCACTAGGAATCAATAGTGTTGTATCATGGGTTCATTTCTGTTCTCTTTTCTGTTATGCCAACTTTAGGATTTGATTGGTAAAATATCTTTTACCGGAGAATGTCGTTTTTCATATCACGTCAACTATTTTATGCCAATTAAGTGTTAGCGTCGTACACTGTTTACATTGACTAATTCGTAATTTTCACAAGACTAATTGTATGTACTTAATTAATTAAGAGAAAATGATAAAACATGATAATGCGTACTTACTTGAAGCTCAATTTGCATTTTTTAAGCGTTTCGTACTTTCACCACGGAAATGTACTGTGATCATGACCTCCAGGAAACCGAGATGTAGATATAAAACCGTAGAAAAATTAAATTAGCAGTATATAATTATGCAAAAATATCAAGCTGGTGTGTCAACGATTACGGGAATACAGAGTTACTAAAAACGAAGCTCAGATTCCCTTCCAATTTCTGAACATTTTTTCTTTATTTACAATTTGCTGCGTTTAACGATTTCTATAGCGGTTTAGCAGGGTCCGTGGAAATCAACTTTGCTGTGAACATTGCAACGTTTATTGCTAGGGACCAGCAAAGTTGATTTCTACGAACCTTGGCGCCCGAGAGGCGGAACCTGACAAAATATTTTCAGTTACGAGGTCGCAATCGCAGTGGTACTCACGATGATGTCTAACCGATAGTAAAAAAAACAAATATAATTAACTGTTGAGCTGCAAGTTGATAAAAATAATGTTAATAAACATAACGAATGTTCACAAAAAGGGGGCCAAGTTGATTGGCGTTAAATTTTGTTTAGGCGAAGGCATATTATCTGACTTTTTTCTATACACGTTATGTTGCTTAAATACACTAGTTATTAATTGCTTATTGACTACTGAGTAATTAAACGCTGTAACGTGACAAAGTTTGTTTAATTACATGAGATGCTGGAAATGCTCGCCGCCGCCGTCTTGCAAATAACTTAAAATTCTGCATTTCCAATTCACAACGTTTTCTAGAATACGTGGAGCATTGTCACTTCTTTACCCTTTTGTGTTATGCGCTGTCTAAGTTGATGTAAATTTTAATTGGTGTGGCAAATGTACCATCGCGCGCTTCTACCAACCTCAAGGATTTAGGCTAAGAGTGGCGAAGAGGAAAAAAGAAAGTAAAGTACTAAACCACTATCCAGCAAACCTCCGCCGAGGGAACACCCAACACCCTTCATCATTTAAAAATGAGCAGGGAGACCACTCC